>JAENPR010003011.1:0-19471 GCA_018135685.1 Themeda triandra | reverse complement strand
CCGGATGTAACATACCCATATCCCAAGAAAGGCGTAAGACTCCTCACCTAGTCAAGTAAGCATCACATCGGATCGGTCCATGAGCCGACGAGTCGGCTATGTATCGATCGATCAACCATACAGCTCGCAGGTTTCACTATTCCACAAGATAGCCATCATCGATGCGGCCACATCTAGGCAGATTTCGACGCTATAAGCCTAGAACGAATACCATCCTGCCACTGATTCCTGGCCGCCGAGATCGTGAGACATAGTACCAGGCCTCGGGGGTCACTATGTTGGTTATTGATGTGTGGGAGCACTCTCGGCTCGTACCTCCCACACATCCGCTTACCTGCATTAAGCAATGGCATTCGTTCTACCGCATGGTTAGACCGTCTCCCTTCCCAATAGAGAGCGAGTGGAAAGTAAGCGTCCAATGATCCGATCACTAGCACTTCAAGTCCTTAGGTATTGGCCGCATGCCGATGTCTCCCCCGTACGGGCTAATCTTTACCGTGCTGCCACGCACCCCTTTCCAAGGCTCCACCCCAAGGAGCTCACACCAAGGACACCTCAATCCAACCAAGCTACCCGCACGTACTCACAAAGCTTGGATACTTGTAAGGTCCTAGATGGCTAGAGGGGGTGAATAGCCTATAAAAATTTCTACAAACTCACTAAGCAAACTTCGTTAGATACACAAACGGCGGAAAGCAAGTTATGCTTAGCCTACTAGATGTTGCAAGCCTCCTATCCAAACAATTCTAGTAGGTGATCACTAGTACACACAATAGCTACCACTAGTGATCAAGAGTTCTACCCACGGGATTTAGTCTACACAAGAAGTGGTTCCCGACCGACCACACAAGCAATTCTACCCACGGGATTTAGTCTACACAAGATGTGGTTCCCGACCGACCACGCAAGCAATTCTACTTTGCAAGAATGTAATCAAAGTAATACAAGAGAGGGTAGGAGCTTGTTATACCGACGTCGAGTCGAGGTTGCCAATCACCAAGAGGATAGAAAATCAATCAATCGGCAACACACAATCGATGATGACCAATCACCGGGAACAGGATGAACACAATTGTTTTTGTGCACCCGGTGTTCAATTGGGCACCGCCAAGCTACGTCACCGGTTGTGTCGACCAACACCTAGATGGTTCTTCAGTGTGACCCTCAAGTCACTAGCCCCTCAAGGCTCACCCCGCAAGGCACCCCAAGAAACCACTCTCAAGCAAGGTACTCAACGACACGCGCAATCCACTAGGATGCTCTTCGTGATCCCCACGAGGTGAGCTCAAACCTCTCACAAGCAACCGGAGGTGGCCAAGAACAATCACCTTCTCTTGCCAACGCCTCCAACAATCTCCAAGCCGGCTAGGAGCGGTACTCTCCAAGAGTAACAAGAAATCCACCGGCTAAACCACCCACAAGTGCCACTAGATGCCCTCAAGCAATGCAATGCACTAGGTGATCTCTCAATCTCACTTTGGATTCACAATCAAGCAAGAGAGATGAGAGGGAGAGTGTTTCTTCACTCAAAGGATGAATGAATGAGGAGAGCCAAGAGGGAGCCAAGCCCGGCCACCATCTATTTATAGCCCAAACTCTTCAAACTAGCCGTTGCCCCTCGGCGAGCATCACGCCGGACGCGTCCGGCGCTTCAGCCCGCGGGCGCGCCCTGACGACCGCTGCGCGCAGCACCCGCGGCCAATTTCGCCGCCCCGGCGCCGCTAACGCCGCGTCGCGCGCCCGGATGGACGGCCGAAACTCAAAGTTTCGTCCGCGTCCGCCGGCGCCGGACGCACGGCCGGCGTCCGCCTCGGATGGGCCAGCTCGCCGGTCCTAACGCGCGGACTCTACATGATCGCGCGCGTCCGCCGCGTTCGCCACCGCCCGCGCGCCGGCAGCCACATCCGAGCCAAGCCACGCGCCGGACGCGTCCGGCGCTAGCCCATCGCCCGGCGCCAAACTTCGTTTTTCAGCCCGTTGTGACGCCAACTTCTCGTACATGCTATCCAACAAGTATACCAACTTGATCAACGGAGATAGCATGATTTCAACCAAATTTTGCATCCGGCGCAATAGAAAATATGCATCCATTTTTCTCGAAAGTGGACCGCCTCACGGTGCTCGGCGGGAAAGAGAGGGACCCAAACCCATCTCCATGTGCTTGTGTGTTAGCTTTTCACAATCATTTCCCAAAGGTTAGGTTAGCTCACTAGGCCCTACATGCAATGCACTTCATGAATTCACCTAGTGGCACCCGTGCGTCGAATAGCCGATAAGACTTCCCTCTTAATAGTGCGGCTATCGATCCTAAACCACTCACACCCTCTATGGTGTCTTGAGTGCAAAACAAAATGGCCCTATCGGTTATACCTTTGCCTTGAGCCCATTTTGTTCCTCCAAATGATATGAACACTTCACACCATCATGTGACCGTCTCGATCCATCGATCTTGACTTCACTTGCCCTTCACCGTGCATCGGTCCATCGGCGCCTAGTCTTGCCCGAGCTTCACCATCGCATGGTCCTTCACCGAAGCCTCGACTAGCCCTTCACCTTCAACACCGGTCCATGGAGCCAAGCATCGTCTTGATCTTCATCTTTGATCACATGACACGTGTCATGCTTCATATTCAATATGCTCATCATGTGGACAACCTTTCTCTAAATCAACCACTTAGATAAACAAGGTTAGTCCTAGGTTTCATCAATTAGCCAAAACCAAACTAGGGACTTTCAATCTCCCCTTTTTGGTAATTGATGACAACCTCAACAAAGATGATTTTATAATAAAGATTTTGAACTTGTCATACTTGTCCAATCATTAAGCTCACAAGAGGAATTTGGACAACTATAGCAAGTTCGGTTTTGGTAGTATTGCTCCCCTACATATGTGCATAGAGTTTGGATTTGAAGCTTTGCACATATGCATGGATAGAAGTGTGTGGGAGAGTAATTCTACCAAAATGATGCTAAGGTGTAAGAAATGGACCTTTGAAGCGTGATACCAATCGGAGTTGCAATTTACACCATCCTTAGCACCATGAAGTAACTAGACATCCATCAAAAACTCAAGAACCCCGTGAGATCAACATTATAAGCAAAGTTCTTGAACCACTTGTAAAGCAAGGGAGTCTAGTTACAACCTATGCATGCTAGTAGATCATTTCATCAATCAAGTTCTATACTAGCATTGCACCACACAAGCAAGGAGACACCACTTGTATAAAACTTTAAAACTAGGTGCCATGAGCAAGTCATATGAGAATGCACAAACAAATGCAACAACTTTGTTCATGAGCTTGCTCCCCCTTCTTGTGTGCATCAAAATTCTTATTTACCCCTTTATCATGTTCAATCATCTTTTCTTCCCCCTTTGTCAACAATTGCCCAAAAATGGGATCAAATTGTGGAGAGAAAAGAACTTTCTTTTGATGGAGTAAACAAAACTTTATCAAATTTGGTTCAATCTAGACCACTTGCCAAAGATATTTAATTCGGTTTGAACCAAAGACAAGCTTCTTCACACCTCATGACATGCTATCTTGCCTATGTTGAATTAAACACTTGTAGCAAATATTTAGATTCAACACTAGGATTGCAAGCCCACAAACATGTCATATGTCACCACTAGATCAAGCAAAGCATAAGAAGCAATAGTGGTAAAGTATATATACATCAAACACATTTGATTTATCATGAATGCTCCAAATGCACCTTGTATGTCTACATGTGCTACCATAAGTATAATCCTAAGCATGAATGACATGTCACACAATGGTACCTTGCATTGTCGAAGGAGAGGCATGTCAAGTAGTGGTGGGGTGCATTCAACACATGTTTGAGAAGTCAAGAATGTTCAACTCATTCCTTAGCTTGCAAAACCTTCTTTCATCAAGTGGCTTGGTGAGGATGTCGGCAAGTTGATCATCGGTGCATCACACTTTCAATGGAAATGTCACCCTTTTGTTGATGATCTCTAATGAAATGATGCCTTATGTCAATGTGCTTTGTTCTTCCATGTTGAACCGGGTTTTGTGTCATCTTGATTGCACTTTCATTGTCACAAAACAATGGCACATTCTTGAAGTTGATGCCATAATCCTTCAAAGTTGACTTCATCGGAAGCAATTGTGCACAACAACTCCCGCACTAACATATTCAGCTTCGGCGGTAGAGATTGCCACACTATTTTGTTTCTTGGAGGACCATGACACAAGTGATCTTCCAAGAAGTTGACATGTACCACTTGTGCTCTTTCTATTGATCTTGCAACCACCATAGTCGGAGTCCGAATATCCAATCAATTCAAACTTTTTGACCCCTTGGGATACCACAATCCAACATCTCTTGTTTGCTTCAAGTACCTCAATATTCTCTTTGCGGCCGTGAGATGACTCTCTCTAGGTGAGGCTTGATATCTAGCACACATGCAAACACTAAACATGACATCCGGCCTTGATGCGGTGACATAGAGTAGACTTCCAATCAATGACCGATAATCCTTTTGATTCACCATATTGCCATCATGATCACTATCAAGATTCCCATTGGTGCCCATTGGAGTTGAGATTGGCTTTGCATCTTGCATCCCAAACTTCTTCAACATGTCCCTTATGTATTTCCTTGACTCACAAATGTCCCATTCTTCAATTGCTTGACTTGAAGACAAAGGAAATAGCTAAGTTCACCAATCATGGACATCTCAAACTCTTTTGCCATCATTTCACCAAATTCTTCACAATATACTTGATTGGTTGATCCAAAGATGATATCATCAACATAGATTTGCACAATGAAGAGATCATTACCAATCCTCTTGGTGAATAGAGTAGTATCAACCTTGCCCATAATGAACCCTTGGAGTGAAGAAAGTCTTCAATCTCTCATACCATGCTCTAGGTGCTTGCTTCAACCCATACAAAGCTTTCTTCAACTTGTACACATGGTTGGGCTTCTTCTCATCTTCAAAACCGGAGGTTGCTCAACATATACTAGCTCATTGATGATCCCATTGAGAAATGCACTCTTGACATCCATTTGATATAACTTGATGTTGTGGGCACATGCATAAGCCAATAGAATCCTTATTGCCTCCAATCTTGCCACCGGAGCATATGTTTCATCATAGTCAAGACCTTCAACTTGAGTATAGCCTTGTGCAACTAGTCTTGCTTTGTTTCTAATCACAACACCATCTTGATCTTGCTTGTTCTTGAAAACCCATTTGGTTCCAATGACATTGTGATCCTCCGGCCTCTCAACTAACTCCCACACATCATTTCTTGTGAAGTTATTGAGCTCTTCTTGCATTGCCATGATCCAATCGGCATCATCCAAGGCTTCCTCAACTTTTTTGGCTCTTTGGTTGACACAAATGATGCATACTCACAAATCATAGCCACTCTTGATCTTGTTTGCACACCACTTCTAACATCACCAATAACACTATCAATTGGGTGATCTCTTGCAACATGTTGTGGTTGTATCACTTGCACTTGATTGCTTGAGCTTGGTTGATCACTTGACTTGTCTTCATTTGATGAACTAGCACCATGATCTTGCACTTGAGCATTGCTAGCTTGCCTCAATGGAGAATTGAGCACTTCATCTTTATCATCTTGCACATCAACCACTTGCTTTGCTCTAATGTCCCCAATGTCCATGTTCTTCATAGCTTCAACCAATTGAGTTCCACCAACATCTTCTAGATTCTCATCTTCATCTTGTGACCCATTGGTTTCATCAAATTGCACATCATGGACTTCCTCTCTAATGCCACTTGAGTTGTTCCAAACTCTATATAAGCCTTGCTTGTAGTTGAATAACCGAGTAGGAACCCCTCATCACATCTCTTTTCAAACTTCCCCAATCTAGTGCCCTTTCTCAAGATGTAGCATTTGCAACCAAACACTCTAAAATAACCAATATTGGGCTTTCTTCCATGAAGTAACTCATATGGGGTCTTCTCTAGCAAAGTATGACAATAGAGCCTATTGATGTAGTAGCACGCCGTGTTGATTGCTTCATCCCAAAATGATTGACTAACATTGTACTCATGAAGCATTGATCTAGCCATATCAAGCAATGTTCTATTCTTCCTCTCAACTAGGCCATTTGATTGTGGAGTGTACTTGGCCGAGAATTGATGACCAATGCCATAGTGATCACACAATTCTTCCATTCTTGTATTCTTGAATTCACTCCCATTGTCACTTCTCACTTTCTTGATTCTCATGTCAAACTCATTGTGAACTCTAGTGAGAAAGGTCTTGAAGGTGTCATACACTTCACTCTTGTCACTAAGAAAGAATACCCATGTGAATCTTGTGAAGTCATCCACTATGACAAACCCATATTTGTTGCCACCAATGCTTGTGTATGTAGTTGGGCCAAATAGATCCATGTGCAACAACTCAAATGCCTTACATGTGCTCATTATACTCTTCTTTGGATGTGAGCTACCAACTTGCTTCCCGGCTTGACATGCACTACACAACTTGTCCTTCTCAAAAATAACATCTTTCAAGCCTTCAACAAGATTGTGTTGTGTGAGCTTCTTCAATTGTTTCATGCCAACATGCCCAAGCCTTCTATGCCAAAGCCAACCCAAACTTGATTTTGATATCAAACATGTTGTCAAAGAAGCTTCACTAGTGTTGAAATCAACAAGATATAGGTTCTCATATCTAAAGCCTTTGAACACCAAGTTGGAGCCATCAAGAGAAACTACCTCAACATCATTTGCTCCAAAGATGCACTTGTAGCCTCGATCACAAATTTGTGCCACGGAGAGAAGATTAAAATCCAAGCTTTCAACTAGCATCACATTGGAGATACTCATGTCATTTGATATTGCAATCTTGCCCAAACCAACAACCTTGCCTTTCTTGTTATTGCCAAAAGTAATTGACTCAATGCCACTATCATTCTTCTCAATTGAATCAAACATTCTTGATGTGCCGGTCATGTGTTGAGAACACCCACTATCAATAATCCAATGCCTTCCTCCGGCTTTATAATTCACCTACAAGCAAATCAATGAAGCTTAGGTACCCATTTTTGCTTGGGTCCTTGTAGGTTAGTGACTAAGCTCTTTGGTACCCAAATTGCCTTCTTCTTTGGGCCAACAATGGGTGTACCAACAAATTTAGCTTGCACACCTTTCACACCCTTGGTAAGCACATAACAAGAATCAAAAGGTATAGCATTGTCAAGTTTCTTGTTTTGTTGCTTCTTGTTGCAATTTTGCTCTAGGTGCCCAACTTGCTTGCATCTATAGCAAAACCGACCATTGCTCTTCACAAAGCTAGGCTTTGGAGTTGCAAAGGCCGACTTGCCCTTCTTGGGGGTATAGCCCGATCCCTCTTTGTTAAGAGAGAACCTTTGGCTACCCAAGCACTTTAGCAAGCGGGCCTCACCACCATAGGCTTTGCCTAAGGCATGAGTGAGCTCATCCACCTCCTTCTTGAGAGTCTCATTCTCAACCATAAGTGTAGCATCACAAGTGAAGCCATCACTAGTAGTAGAGATAGAGTCGATGGTGGTGGTGGATGATGTGCTACAAGAAGGGTTAGCATTTGTCATGATGATAGGTTGATAAAATGACTCATCAATGATGTCACAAGTAAGACCTATATCACATGATGCAATCACCACTTTCTTTGCTTGTTGCTCAAGTAGAAGTGAGTGAGCTTCTTTAAGCTTAGAATGAGCATCACCAAGCTTCTCATGGTCTACCACTAGACTCTCATGAGTGGTCATGAGCTCACCTTAGGGCTTTCTCAAGTATTGCTACTTTCATTGAAAGCTTCTTGCACTCCTTTTCCTTGGCAATAGCTATATCTCTAGTTTCTTGCATCAAGTCATATAATTGATCCTTAGTCGGTTCATCATCATCATCAACATTATCAACATTGTTGACGGTCGTTAAGTATCAATTTTATACCGTCAACGCAGCAAGAGAAAGGACTAATATGAGTTCACCGTTAGATATAGGGGGTTACAGCATCGACGTAATTCCACGAGTTTTGGTGATTGTCTATTTACGCGGGGGGTTATCGGAAAAGAGAACCAAAGGAGACCCACATGTCATGATTACATAGAGATAAAGACCGAACGGGTAAAATTGTATAATCTAGAAGACTCCGAAGGCAAACCACGGGAAGCCGGGGCCCACTCGGGGGTGGCGGTCGGCCGACCAGGGGGAGCTCTGGCCGATTTCCCCACCTCCACCAATCGAGGTGGAGTCTCGTGGATCCGCCTCCGCCGCCTTTGAGGATGAATAATTATCATCCATTTAGGTCGGTTTGATCCGAGTGGGCATGTGGTTAATCCTAGGGGGCTATATATTCGAGCCCCATTTTTGCCCCGGTGAAACCCTAATTCATTCTAATTCATTCAAGAGTTCATTCTCTCATTAGAATTCGAGAGAAACGAGCCACCATCTCCAATTAGAGCTCCATAGTTTAGTAGCATAGCTACATAGGAATAGATCTAGAGGGATCAAGCCTAGCTTGGAGTCCGGATCGTCGGAGTTCTTGGTAATTCCCTCTACATTCTTGTAATATTCATCATTGTTCGTGATACTATGAGTAGTACTTTATTCTATTCTATTATATCAGACTTGACTTTGCTCTATTTGATTATGTTCTCAATTATATTGTTCTTAGTTTACTTTGATTATATGTTTAGCATAGTTGGACTAGAATTATGTTTATGCATAGGATCGTATAGCACTTGCTCATTAGATCGATGGGTGAGTGGTAAATATTGTGTAGGCGTGGTGCCTAGATTGTATTTATACGCGATTACACCCTATTGGCCGGGTCGTGTGGTAGATCGCGGAAGTGGAGGTTCCGTTGAGTCCTTTGTATTCCATCCCCGTTGGTAGGTCTTAGTAGAACAACCTATTACATTGAAGTCATTGCTATGTCTCTTGTCTTCTCGGTAATATCACTATGCATAGATGTAACCTTTTCCCGCCATGATTGCTAGATGTTCTTGCACTAATCATTGTATGCTTTGACCTTATAGTTAGAATAACATAGGATTATACCCTAGATCGTCCTAGTCCATGCTAGTGTTATAAGCTTAGAGTGCTAAGTTGAGATGGCTTATTACTATTATTTTATGTGGCTAAATGCTCTCATTTATCTTATGTCATTTATCATTCATTCCTATATTTTATGTGACACTTACCCCGTATGAGATGATCGATACGGAGACAAGGTTAAGCTCTCCCTTACAGCATGTGCATTGCTCATCACTCATTATCCAAAGTGCATTCCCTTCCCAAAGGTAAAAATATAAATAACGATACCTGGATTACTCCTGGTTAAAATGCTACATCGGTATTATCGTAAACTTATGGATCCCATATTTATTTCTAGTAGCAGTTGCATTATTTAGTACCGGCATTTTTGGCGCCATGTTGGGGATGACAACCTAACACCGAGTGGCGTTAGAAATGTCAACAAGCATTTTTGGCGCCGTTGCCGGGGAAGGATGAAAGCCAATGGATAATGAGCAGCATTGCACTACATAATGAGATTGAGCACTGTCACCATTCTCTACTCATACACCTTACCCTTGTTTTTCGTCTATTCTTATATCTTATGCAGGGTAATGTATGAAAAAGACAATTCTTCCTGATAATTATATTGACAATCCAGAAGCTTTATTCAGGAAGGCAAGAAGCAAGTTGAAGAAAACCAATCAATCATCATCATCATCAACTCAACTTGGAAGTTTGTCAGAAGCAGAAAGTCAACCTTTCGTGCGAGACTTGACACACCGGCGTTTGAAGCCATGGCGAACAAGTCACTCCCGCGAGTTCTCGGCTCCAACTACGGACAACATTCGTCATCCTTGGACCCAAATACCGGACATCGAAGGAGCTTTTGAGCTCAAGCCTGCGCTAATCAACATGGTGCAAGCAAGCCGGTTAACGTGGGAAGGCCCATGAAGATGCTAGTGCTCATCTCCAACACTTTCTGGAGATTTGTAGCACATTCACTATCAAGGATGTCCCCAGAGATGCTATACTACTTCGCCTCTTCCCATTCTCACTCTTGGGGAGAGCGAAGCAGTGGTTCTACGCCAATAAGGAGAAGAATCCTACGTGGGCATTATGTTCCACCAATTTCTTGGCGAAGTTCTTCCCAATGGGCAAGACAAATGCTCTTCGCGGGAAGATATCAAGCTTTCAGCAACATCATGATGAGACTGTCCCAGAAGCTTGGGAGCGCTTTCAAGATTACATCCTCGAGTGTCCTCATCATGGCATGGAGAATTGGCGCTTATGCGAGACATTCTACCATGGGCTTAGCAACAAGACACGTGAGACGATGGATGCTTTGGAGGTGCATTCTTATCACTCACTATTCCTCAAGCCACAGGCTCTTGTGGAGAAGATGGCATCCAACCAAGGTTGGAGTGAAGAAAGAACTCGAGACCCGCAAGAGAGGTGGAGGAATGCACCGAATGAAGGAGGTAGACATGCTTGTCCGCCAAAATGGATTTGCTAATGAAGAGGCTCGATGAGAGAGTCCCGAGAGAAGAAAGAAGTCATGCATATACATGATGCTCGCATGACATGTGAAGAGTGTGGAGAGACCGGCACACAGGTGCTAACGCGCCCGTAGCGAAGGAGGACGTGAACTACCTCAACAACAACAACAACAATAATTACTACCGTCCTCGCCGGAATCAAGGTTGGAATCGCAGCGAGGCCTAACTACTCGAGGCAACTATCAAGGTAACAAGCTCCTCCTACAATAATTACAACCTGCCCGCCTTTGAGAGAGCTAGTGCCGAACCAAGGCAAGATGATGGACAATGCGGCCAAGAAGCCGACATCAAATGACAAGGTCCTAGAGACACTCGGCAACGAATGGATGGCTTTTCCAATGCCATCAAGAGTCGCCAGCTTCAACAAGATACTTGAGTCGCAGTACAACAGCTTGTTAACCTTGCTCCCTCAAGCTGGTCAAGGTAACCGGGACAACCCGAAGAGCTCGAGACTCGCAAATCTTGTTGATATATTCAATGTAGAAGATAGCCTAGAGTGATCCATCGAAGGGGTCATGGATTGACTCAACTCGCCAATCAAGAAGGGCGATCCGGGAGACCGGTCATTCCGATCTCCATTGGAAGTACTAACTTTAATGAGGCAATCGTGACTTCGGTGCAAGCATCAACATTATGCCAAGAGTGATATATGAGAAGCTATTCGGATGCCCCTTAGCATACACAACCATGTGCTTACGGCCACGGATCGGTCACTTCGTGTTCCTTTGGGAATACTTGAAGATATGTGTGTACGAGTAGGCAACTCGTATGTTCCAGCAGACTTTGTGGTAGTAGATACGGTGATGAAAGGTCCCCTGTCATTTTGGGGACGACCATTCTTGAACACCGCTGGAGCCATCATGTATGCCAACACCGCCAAGATCATCTTCAACATCAAGGGCAAGCGAGAAACCTTCTTCTTCAAGAACAGAGAGTCTTTGCCGTTAGTTCCCAAAGACATCCTCACGTCCAAAACGGAGAAGAAGAAGAATCCGGATAAGAAGACCAAGAAGACGGAGACAAGTGAGGATGGTCACTACGGTCCACGAGGAGCATGACCACTTACTCAGTCCCCACGTCCGATCAAGAAGGATGACCCAGTGTCCCAACCATTCAATGCTCCATCAATAGAAGCTCTTTCAATAAAGCCGCATCGTGACACCGGATCGAGCGTCCACATCATGGCCAAGGTAACCTATGAGTACCTATATGGCACTATGCCTTTGGAGCCTACCTATGCACAACAAGCATGGCCGGGACTGGACATTCCGCTTCGTCGAAGGAGAAGTGAAGGATGTCCTCATCCGTATAGATGACCATTATGTCCCTGGGCTGACTTCCTAGTCATTGACATGGGAGATGACTATGATCCTCCCATCATCCTAGGAAGACCATTCCCCGAATACCACCGAGCTATCATCTATATTGGGACAAAGAGAGATCCATTTCCACTTTCCCACCGAGAAGGTACGCCGCTACTTCAACAATAATTATATAATCACCGAAGAGCCCAAGAAGAACAACAAGGAGAAGGCAAATACCGTCGCGAGAACAAGAAGAACATCACTACGTATGGATGGGCTAACTATGAGGGAGAAGTGTCAAGATATGAAGACCGGTACCAAAGACAAGAACATTATAGAAGAACCCGAAGAGGTGCTACCAACGAGAAGAGAAACAAGTGGTCCAAGAAGCTTCCTCCTCAAGGTCACCCTCTCCAACAAAGAAGGTGTGGAAGGTAAAAGCAAAATCGAATCAATTCCTACACAAGAGGCGACGTCATCGGAGGCGCTACCAATGCGCCTTGAAAAATGAGCGAACATGACAAGTCCCGTCGGAGGACTTAAAACCACCGAACGCCGCGCCAAGAGGTAACTTGGTATTTATCGATTACTTTTCAGCATTATATTTTTTACCTTAGTATATTTATTTCCCTACTTGCATCTTAGTTGCATCTTTACTCTTTTATCTCCGCATTTGAAAAGAAAATAAAGATGTTGTGCATTTGCATCCGTAAAATCGTCAAGCCCCATGTGGATAGTCATTCACCGTGGTGGCACAAAAATAATTTCTCGATATTTATTTCCCCCAATACGCATTCCTTAAATAATAAAAAGATAAAAATAATTCTTGTGATCCCGTTAGAACAAGTCCGAGTTAAGAAAGTTCTAGACAACCAAGGCCTAGAGGTTTTATCACTAACGCTTAATCAGTTCCACAAGCTTTGTTGTCTATTTGAGCTTCACGAACATCAAGGATCATGAAGAGCTAAACGAGCGAAGGACATCCAATCCCGTCGGAGTGCTGCCCGCGAAAATTGAATGCTTGTCTCCAACGGCAAACTATCTACGACACTCTGGAGGACTAGAACGTCTTCGGTGCCATCGGCAACATCGGCGAGACTATGTCAACATCCAGCTTGGGGGAAAGCATCCCCGTGTACCAAGCTAAGTGTTTCCAACTTATCTATTTATGCTTTATTAGAGTGTGCTTTGATTAAAACAACTAAAAAAGATGCATAACCATAGAAACCCAAAAAGATTTCCTTATTTATCTTTTCTATTTTTGGAGAGCTCTTGCACCGTCTTTAAAAGTGATCCCTAGAATAAACTCTACATGGAGATGATGAATAGTTGCTCTGCCGTAATTCCTTTCAAGTACCTAGTCTTCAACCTTGCACTCTCCCGAGTTTTGGACACAACCGTTTAGATTTGAGATTTGCTTTGAACCCGAAACTTGTGGGTAGCGAACACTTGATCTAAGTCTAGGTGGTTGACGGGTATGATATGGGAAGGTTTTGAGTCTGCTATCTATCTTGTTCCTAGAGATACTAGAGTTCGGAGAATTTATCTTAAAAAATATTAAATTCCCGCATGATGAGTTCCTTTATGATGAGAGTTTAAATTCCTACCACAACCATACATTCATGCTTACTAGATTAGGAAAACCCATCTGTTTATATAGATCATATTGTAGGTTTGAGTGTAGACTTTATAGGCATTGAGTGTGGTTATCTTTGTGGACCCATAAGGAATTAGTCACGCGGTTAAAGTCAATACTATGTGCTCTCCATCCATTGATCTATGCTACTTCGTCCTCGAAGCATGCACCCATTTTATAAATACTACATTCATTCCCCCGTGCTACTACGTTCCTCGAAGTACCACCCACATATAGATCCATATCCACCACATATTGTGCTATCTCTACCCCGGAGATACGCACTTATGCTTTGCTCCTATCCCGGGAGTACGCATTCCCCACATATTGTGCTATCTCTACCTTAGAGACACGCACTTATCTCTCCTACACTGAGTACGCATCCATCCATTCATCCATCCACATATACATACGCCATTCATTTCACATCATCCGAGAAAAGGTTCTACTCCTATTCTAGGAGTGAACATCTAGACATAATCATCGCCGTTCTATTTGCCTACATAAAAGCTCTAGTCATTATCATTTCAAGTTATACACTCCCCGTGCTAAAGTTTCGCTTTCGGAGGATTGGTTGCTCTAAAAAAAAAAAAAAAAAAAAAAGAAGAAAGAAAGAAAAAAAGAAAGAGTAGCCAAGTCCTTCCATTCAAGAAAGTTTCAAGGTTTCCGAATAAAGGGAGTCATGTTATCCCCAAAGGAGCGAGTGTAGAAGTAGATGTTCACCGCTTGAGTACCCTCATAATCATTTCCTTATCACCATCATTCCACCATCATCCTATCATCATCTCATCCATTCCATTTCCTCATTCACATGCACATATGACTTTATTATTATTTTAGTTCCTATTGGATCCATGTCTTAACTATGCAATATATGCAAGTGAGTTTGAGTGTCTCCCCACCTATGAGCTCCACATAAGCCTATTAGAAAGTAGGGTGAGAGAGAGAAGGCACTTTCCACTATGCCTTAGTTCCATAAATACCACATATTCGAGAGAAGAGAAGGCATACACTACTCATGCCTTAGAGAGGATCCGTAAATACCACAAATGAGAGACTTGAAAGGTTCATACAAGGAACTCGAGTTTTATTTCTAAACCTTGCAAAAACTCCGGGATAATAGTTGATCAAAGAGCGAGAAACATGGTGCTTGACTTGACCGTTCTATCTTTCAACTACTCAAGACCCAAGTGACGGTTACAAGCCCCATGGTGAAAGGTAATATGAGTGAGTTTTGAGTCAGATAGTTCACTCTAATCCGAGGAGAGTTCTTGTTTGAACGCATGTGTACTTGTGAGGAGTGAAAGTATTGTAGCAACTCCCCGATCCATCACTCGAGTCTATCTTTGCTCGGGGACGAGCAAAAGGTAAGCTTGGGGAGTTTGTTGACGGTCGTTAAGTATCAATTTTATACCGTCAACGGCAAGAGAAAGGACTAATATGAGTTCACCTGTTAGATATAGGGGTTACACTCGACGGAATTCCACGAGTTTTGGTGATTGTCTATTTCTGCGGGGGTTATCGGAAAGAGAACCAAAGGAGGCCCACATGTCATGATTACATAGAGATAAAGACCGAACGGGTAAAATTGTATAATCTAGAAGACTCCGAGAAGGCAAACCCCGAAGCTGGGGCCCACTGGGGGTGGCCAGTCGACCCGTGGGGAGTCGGCCGACTCCCCACCCTCCACCAATCAGTGGAGTCTCGTGGATCCCGCCTCCACCGCCTTTGAGGATGAATAATTATCGTCCATTTAGGTCGGTTTGATCCGAGGGCTGTGGTTAATCCTAGGGGGCTATATATTCGAGCCCCCGGCCCCGGGTGAAACCCTAATTCATTCTAATTCATTCAAGAGTTCATTCTCTCATTAGAATTCGAGAAGCCGAGCCACCATCTCAATTAGAGCTCCATAGTTTAGTAGCATAGCTACATAGGAATAGATCTAGAGGGAATCAAGCCTAGCTTGGAGTCCGGATCTGTCGGAGTTCTTGGTAATTCCCTCTACATTCTTGTAATATTCATCATTGTTCGTGATACTATGAGTAGTACTTTATTCTATTCTATTATATCGAGACTTGACTTTGCTCTATTTGATTATGTTCTCAATTATATTGTTCTTAGTTTACTTTGATTATATGTTTAGCATAGTTGGACTAGAATTATGTTTATGCATAGGATCGTATAGCACTTGCTCATTAGATCGATGGGTGAGTGGTAAATATTGTGTAGGCGTGGTGCCTAGATTGTATTTATCTGCGATTACACCCTATTGGCCGGGTCGTGTGGTAGATCGCGGAAGTGACGGTTCCGTTGAGTCCTTTGTATTCCATCCCCGTTGGTAGGTCTTAGTAGAACAACCTATTACATTGAAGTCATTGCTATGTCTCTTGTCTTCTCTGGTAATATCACTATGCATAGATGTAACCTTTTCCCGCCATGATTGCTAGATGTTCTTGCACTAATCATTGTATGCTTTGACCTTATAGTTAGAATAACATAGGATTATACCCTAGATCGTCCTAGTCCATGCTAGTGTTATAAGCTTAGAGTGCTAAGTTGAGATGGCTTATTACTATTATTTTATGTGGCTAAATGCTCTCATTTATCTTATGTCATTTATCATTCATTCCTATATTTTATGTGACACTTACCGTATGAGATGATCGATACGTACAAGGTTAAGCTCTCCATTACAGCATGTGCATTGCTCATCACTCATTATCCAAAGCATTCCCTTCCCAAAGTGGTAAAAATATAAATAACGATACCTGGATTACTCCTGGTTAAAATGCTACATCGGTATTATCTCGTGCGCTGTGATCCCATATTTATTTCTAGTAGCAGTTGCATTATTTAGTACCAGCATTTTTGGCGCCATGTTGGGGATGACAACCTAACACTGAGTGGCGTTAGAAATGTCAACAAGCATCGTGAGCATATTCCATCTCACTATCATCATCACTATCATCATATTGTACCTTTGTTTCCTTGGCCATGAAGCATGATGGTGATGTAGAGAATAATGAAGACTTCTTGTTGATGGCGATGGAAGCCATAGCCTTGTTGCTTGAATCTTCATCTTCATCATCATTGTCACTCTCCCAAGTGACCACAAATGCACCATTCTTGCCCTTCTTGAGTGTCATCTTGGCCTCATGCTTCTTCTTCTCAAACTTGCCCTTGTTGTAGTTCTTCTTCTTCTCATATGGGCATTCGGCTTGTAGATGCTCGGTGCTATCACAATTGAAGCACTTTCTTGGTTGCTCTTGCTTCTTGAAGTTGTTTCTCTTGAAGCCTCTTCTCTTGATGAACATGTGTCCCATCTTCTTCACTACAAGAGCAAGTGCCTCATCATCAATCTCAAAGTCACCATCTTCCTCATTGGTTTCTTCTTCTTCAAAGATTGGTGCTTTGCCCTTGGAGGATGTGGCTTGGAATGCCACGGTCTTCTTCTTCTTCTCCTCTTCCACCTTCTCATCATCTTGATCAAACTTATCATATGTCAAGACTTCACCAAGCAAATCATTTGGCTTCTTGCCTTCAAGCCCATCTCTTTGTAGCATAAGCTTCAACATCTTGAAGCTCCTCGGCAAGCAAATCAAGAACTTATGACAAAAGTCTTCATCTTTTGTCTTGTGCCCCAAACTCTTGAGATCATTCACAATTACTTGTAAGCGATGAAACATTTCAATGATTGTTTCATCCTCTTTCTTCTTGAAGTTCTCGAACTCACTTTTGAGTCCATATAACTTGGCACTCTTCACAACCTTGGTGCCCTCGTAGGTCTCACCCAACCTTGTCCACACTTCACTTGCACGCTCCAAGTCCTTGATCCCCTCAAACACCTTTGTATCAATGCCATTGTATAAGGTGTTGAGAGCCATTCTATTGCATGTTGTGTTGGCTCTATCTTCATCGGTGAGATGATCATTATCAAGAATAGCATAGTCATGCAATGTAACTTGCAAGACACTCTCTTGAATTGAACCGAGATACATGATCATCTTTCTCTTCCAATGATCAAAAGAACTAACTCCATAAAACATAGGCGGTTTGCCCCCAACATGGTTGAACACAATTTGAGCCATCTTAACACCGTAGGATGTTAAGCCTTGCACAAAACGGTGACCTCGGCTCCGATACCACTTGTAAGGTCCTAGATGGCTAGAGGGGGGTGAATAGCCTATAAAAATTCTACAAACTCACTAAGCAAACTTCGTTAGTTACACAAACGGCGGAAAGCAAGTTTTGCCTAGCCTACTAGATGTTGCAAGCCACCTATCCAAACAATTCTAGTAGGTGATCACTAGCACAAACAATAGCTACCGCTAGTGATCAAGAGTTCTACCAACGGATTTATTCTACACAAGGAGTGGTTCCCGACCGACCACACAAGCGGTTCTACCCACTCGGATTTAGTCTACACAAGATGAGGTTCCCGACCGACCACGCAAGCAATTCTACTTTGCAAGAATATAATCAAAGTAATGCAAGAGAGGGTAGGAGCTTGTTATACCGACGCGTAGAGTCGAGGTTGCCAATCACCAAGAGATGAACAATCAATCAATCGGCAACACACAATCGATGACGACCAATCACCGGAACAAGATGAACACAATTATTTTTGTTCACCGGTGTTCACTTGGGCACCGCCAAGCTACGTCACCGGTTGTGTCGACCAACACCTAGATGGTTCTTCGGTGTGACCCTCAAGTCACTAGCCCCTCAAGGCTCGCCCCGCAAGGCACCGCAAGACACCACTCTCAAGCGAGGTACTCAACGACACGCGCAATCCACTAGGATGCTCTTCGTGATCCCCACGAGGTGAGCTCAAACCTCTCACAAGCAACCGGGAGGTGGCCAAGAACAATCACCTTCTCTTGCCAACGCCTCCAACAATCTCCAAGCCGGCTAGGAGCGGTACTCTCCAAGAGTAACAAGAAATCCACCGCGAAACCACCCACAAGTGCCACTAGATGCCCTCAAGCAATGCAATGCACTAGGTGATCTCTCAATCTCACTTTGGATTCACAATCAAGCAAGAGAGATGAGAGGGAGAGTGTTTCTTCACTCAAAGGATGAATGAATGAGTTGGGAGAGCCAAGAGCGAGGAGCCAAGCCCGGCTACCCATCTATTTATAGCCCAAACTCTTCAAACTAGCCGTTGCCCCTCGGGGCGAATTTTCCAACGGCGCCGGACGCGTCCGCCGGCTTCAGCGTGCGCGCCCTGAACGACCGTTGGCGCCGCGGCCAACCGCGTGCCACCACGTCGGCGTCCGCGCTCGCCAACGCGCGTCCGGCGCCCGCGTCCGGCGGACCGGCCGAAACTCAAAAAGTTTACGTCGCGTCCGGGCCGGACGCCGGACGCACGGCCGGCGTCCGCCGCCCGATGGCCCAGCCGGCCTCGCGCCCGGGGAAGTCCCAACGCGCCGGACTTCTACACGGTGATCGCGCGCGTCCGCCGCCGTCCGGCCCACGTCCGGCGCTCGGCTTCGCAAAGCCACCCGGACCGAGCCGAGCCAACACGCCGGACGCGTCCGGCAAAGCCCAGCGCGTCCGGCGCTGCAAAAACTTCGTTTTTCAGCCCGTCAAGACGCCAACTTCTCAGACATGCTAACCAACAAGTATACCAACTTGAACAACGGAGATAGCATGATTTCAACCAAATTTTGCATCCGGCGCAATAGAAAATATGTATCCATTTTTCTCGAAAGCGCCCGAATCCGCCTCACGAGCTCGGCGGGAGGAAGAGAGGGACCCAAACCCATCTCTATGTGCTTGTGTGTTAGCTTTTCACAATCATTTCCCAAAGGTTAGGTTAGCTCACTAGGCCCTACATGCAATGCACTTCATGAATTCACCTAGTGGCACCCGTGCGTCGAATAGCCGATAAGACTTCCCCTCTTAATAGTGCGGCTATCGATCCTAAACCACTCACACCCTCTATGGTGTCTTGAGTGCA
>JAENPR010003006.1:0-22009 GCA_018135685.1 Themeda triandra | reverse complement strand
AAGAGAAACGGTGGAGGAGTACAGACAAGGTCTATCCCTAAAAGAAACGGCAGGCAAGGTTTATCCCTAAGAGAAACGGTGGAAAAGCTAGATCCATCTTTTATCACAAACGGTGAAAGTGTTATAGGAAATTGGTCCACGGTTTTTCCCTTGCCCTTCCAGTATATTCTCCCCACCACACCCCAAAATGAGGGCTAAACTTTGTTCACTTTTCTAATATAAAAAAATTTTGGTCGATGATGGAAAACCACAATCAATCAACTAAGATCTAAGATATATAAGAAAAGTTCACAGATAGAAAAAACGAACAAGTTCTTACCTTATATGGCTTTTTGTGGTCTGACGCTTTAAGGTATCCATGAGGCTAGAACATGAACATGCTCCGCTTCTTCGTAACCATGAGGCTAGAAATATGAACATCCTCAACCTCACATAGTTTTGGTGGAAGTACTAGAGATCTCCTTTTGTGGTAGTAGAGATTCTAGCCCTAGATCTACTTCCATCCATAAGAGATCGCAGAAATCAATGAATTTCAACGACATAGCGGCGGACTAGCACACACAAGAAAAGATTTGGGTGACTTTTTTGCTAGGCTTACCGAGGGAAGGTGGAAGAGGCGAGGCGAGGGAAAGGTGGAAGAGGCGAGGCGACAGATACAATAGGATGCAGTGTCGATGCGTTTGTCGAGAGCCGGTTAGAAGTATATATAGAGCGTGAAGGCTATGTACGACATGATGAACATTGGTAGCGTCATCCTCACGACTTGCTTTGTTGTGGACGGCATCATACGCCCGTTTAAACACACCATACGTTACTCGATCATGTTTTAATATAACTATTATAATATAACTACATTGATGCAACGAGAAATTAAGGTACACCGACCTCGTACTTGGAATGCATGTTTCCTTCTGCAAAACCCTAAATCTCACAAACAACTTTCGCTCTCACTGTCTCACAATTACATTTTTTCCTTCAATCCTTACCCAACGATCCAGGACCATCGACGTAAGCAAGCCACGGCGCCCGCGAGGATACCTCGTCACCATATCTGACCGTGCACGCAGGCCGGGGCCGTCAGGTTGCAGCCCAACGCGGGCGCGGCTGGACACATCTTGCGCGGGGAACCGTAACGCGCGCGTAACGAGGCACGACGGAGAGAAAAGTTCGCGGACACAAAGCAAGCACGGCAACGGCAAGGTATCGTATATGGTGTTGGTGTGGGGGCAACGCGCGCGAGGCCAGCCGAGATCGAAACGCCAGTGTGGGCGGCGCGCAGTAAGCCAATGACACACAGCCTTGGGCACGCACGCGAAGTACGCGAATGCGAGCCTTATATTAGAACGGCAGGCCGGTTTGCCACAGAGGCCCACATGAGCCATCAGCGAGCGCTGCACAGCGGAGGCTAGAGGCAGTGCGTGCACCAGTGAGCGCCTGTGCAGGCAGTGAGAGGAGTACGTGTTCGAGGAGATGCAGGGCGGCGTGATTGAGGTCGCGATGCAGGCGGCGGCCACGGCGAGGGCCGAGCGAGGGGCGCCTGGTGGGGCAAAGCGGTCGGCGGTGCCTAGGTACCGCGGTGTCACGAGGCGGGGAGACACGTACATGGTCGAGATCATGGACGCCGCGGGCCTCCGCCCGGTTTGCCTCGGGTCGTACGCGACTCTCGAGGAGGCAACCTTACGCGTACGCTGCCGCCGCGAACATCTTGCACGGGAACAAGGCCAAAACCCGACTTCCTGAGCCCCCAGCGCCGGCGCCGGTGGCCGTGGGAGGCGGCGGTGCGCCGACCCACGTCAGGGTGCTCCCGCTGGTGGGGCACGCTCGCGTGCGTCGTGCGCCGGTCTACGAACAGCAGCCAGCGCCGCGACGTCAGGCGCTTGCAGCGCCGGTGGGACACGCTCGCATGCGTGCGCCGCTCTACAGCCTGCAGCCGGCGCCGCGTCAGGCGTTCTCCGTGCAGCAGGCACCTGCCGCTACCCAGCACCGCGAGCTGCCGGTGTTTGATGAAGCCGTCGTTGGAGATAACTTCACCAAGGACGTGTGATCTTATTTATGCTTACTGATCGTTTGCTAGGGTCAGTGTATGTATATATTATTGTTCTGTAATAGTAGTTTGTAACTTTAATATGTTTGAGCAAAGAACAAAACAATGTTGGCTGAAGTAAGGACCTGTTTGCTATATATGACTTCAACTAGTTCTGGTTCCATTCTAAAGTGTGCTGAGAAGTAGGAGCTCCACTCCACGGAATAGGGCCTAAATTGCCTAAATCTAGATCTCAAGTGTTGTTACTAGGATTATTTTAAAATTAGATGTTATATTTTATTTTCTCTTCTGATATAATGTCAATTACTGATGAACGTCATCATAAAATTCATCCGAATGAGAATTGCATGTAGGACCTAACAAATAAGGTGACCTCTTTTCTAAAGGAAAAAAAAGGATGACCTTCACAAATTCACAATAACAAGGCAAAAGTTTTCATGCCTTTGTCTTATGTGCTTCCCAGCTATTACTTGTAGAACTATTCACAAAAGGAAGCTCTTACTTGTACTGCTATGCACAGAAAAAAAAGAAGCGTATACTCCACAATGTGTTTTTAGGAGCGTTTTATTGTTTGGCGGCAGTTTCTATCTTCTTCTTTGTTTTTCATAAGAAAGGGGTGTGAGAGCTCTCTAAACAACAAATAGACGGTGCGTCTTAGAGATGCGGGGCCATGATTATTTCCTTAGATGAGAAGACTCTGTGCATGCGTTCAGTTAAAATGTAGATCACAAGGCCTAAGATATATAAGAAAAATAAGCAAATATAAAAAAGAATCAAACACAAGTTCTTACCCGATGTGGCTTTTAGACGGTATGGCACTTCTTCATAACCATGAGGCTAGAAACATAAACATCCCCGACCTCATGTGTTTTTTAGACGTTGATGATGCTTCTTCTAGAGATCTCTTTTTGTGGTAATATGGAGAGATTCTAGAGGCCTAGGTCTGCTTCGAACCAGAGGAGATCTTAGAAATCGATGAATTTCAGAGCAACGACATAGCTACGGACTAGCACAAAGGAAGAGATTTAGGTGATTGTTTTTGCTAGGCTTACCAAAGGAAGGGGGAAGAGGCGAGGCGATAGGTAGAGGAGGATGCGGCATCGATGCATTTGTTCAGAGCCGGTTAGGAGTATATATAGAGCGTGAAGGCCATATACGACACGAACATCCGGAGCGTCATCCTCATGACTTGCTTTGTCGTGGACGACATCATACGCCGGTTTCAACATATCGCATTACGTTACTCAATCGTGTTAATATTACTACATTGATTCAAGGAGAAAGTAAGTTAACCGACATCATACCCTGTTTTAAATAGCCAGCTATGTCTGTCGCTATAGCCCGTTATAACTTTTTGAGGCAGGATGCCGCTATTTCTGTTTATGTACAATTTAGCCGCTATAGCCCGCTATAGCTATTTTAGAAACAAACCGCTAAACACCCTTAGCCCGCTATTTAAACTATGCTTAGGATGCATGTTTTCTTCTCCGGAACCAAAACCCTAAAACTCACGAAGAACTCTATGCCTCTCACTCTCACACATTCCATTTCTCTCTTCATCCCCTCACCAAGATGTTTATCTATCATCCATCTATCCACGACAATAGTAATTACAAATTTATTTATTTATTTATTTATTACCAGGTTGTTGGTGGGGTCCTGTGCATTGCCTTTCCCACACCGATCCTGCAGGACCATCGGCGCTGGCGCCCGCGAGAATCTCGTCACCATTTCTGACCGTGCATGCATACCGAGTTGCAAACAATATCGGCCGGCAGGTTGCAGCCCAACCCTGGCGCGGCTGGCCTCTCGCGGGGAACCCTCGTGGCCGAGAAGGCGATAACGCCGACCGCGCGCGCGCACAACGGGGCACGGCACGACAGAGAGAAAAGCTCGCGGAAAGCCGGAAACGCACGAAGCAAGGACGGCAAGCTATCTGTTTGGCATGGGGCAACGCGCGACGCCAGCCGAAACGCCAGTGTGGGCGGCGTGCAGTGCAGTGAGCTAGTGACACGCGACGCGAAGTGAGCTCTAAATTGAAACCGAAGGTCCTCGCCACATCGACAACTCCAGTGGGCGGCGTGTAGTGCACTGTGCAGTGAGCCAGTTACACACGCGACGCGAACGCGAGCTCTAAACTGAAATCACGTACAGGTCCTTGCCACATCCACAACCGACAGGCACAGCGGAGCGAACGCGAGGCAGTGCACCTGTGGGCTGTGGGACCTGTGTAGCGTGCAGGCAGTGAGAGGAGAGAGGGGCGCGGTATGGCCAGGCTGCCGGTGCGTAGGTACCGCGGCGTACGTCTTGAGGCAGGGCGACACGTACGTCACCAAGATCATGGTCGCCGTACGTGGGCCTCCGCCCGGTGTGTGGCTCGGGTCGTACTCGACTGCCGAGGAGGAAGCCTACGCGTACAACGCGGCCGCCAGGATCATGCACGGTAACAAGGCCAAGCCCAACTTCCATGAGCTCCGTCCGGGTGCCGGCGCCGGCGCCGGCGCCGGGGTGCTCCCGCTGATGGTGGGGCACGGTTGTCGATGCGCACTGAGCACCTCTGATGAGAAAAACAAAGCGATTGTCGATGCCTCGGCAGTAAGGATGCAAATGGGGTGGCAGTGGGCAGCCCGCTCCACGTCCACGTCAGCCGCAAATTATGTTAGAGCTGGTGTGGCAGCCCACATCTTGCCAAATTTTTGTGGGTTGGAGTTGCAACCCGCATGGTGCCGCGTCGCGCAATGCACGTCTGCTAGTACATGATACAGAACGTTCTGATCGAAAGTCAATACTCTGCTAGTACATGATACACACTACTTACTCACACTATAACCTGTAATCAGGAAAACAAAACTTTCATAACTTTAGAAAAGTTCACTAGTGGACGAGATGCCGGAGGTGGAGGCGGTGCCAGTAGCGGAGGAGGTCGTGGCGGCGGCAAGAACGGTGCCATAATGATGGCCATGAGACCGGCGCCTGCCATAATGATGGCCATGAGGCCGGCGCCTGCCATATATGATCACCAAGCAAGACAGCACGTTTCCCGCATTGAGAGCAGGCCGGCACCCTGACGTCTCCAGCCTGGCCAGGCCAGCGACGATTCTGCCGAGACGAGGTCAGAATGCAACGGCAAGAAGGAAAGACACGGAGACCGGAGAGACAACTCGGTTTTGGTAGGACCGTAGGAATGTGTGTGTACGCACACCACGCCACACGCCAACTTTCTGCTCGCGTCTCTGTTTGCCCTTCTCGATTTTCCCCTTCCGTCTATAAAAGGCCATTGCCGAATTGGGGCTGCCACTATTTTGCAGCTTCTTCCTTCCCTTCAGTTGTCATCTCCTCCTTTTATTAGGCGATTGCCAAATTTTGGCTGCCACCGTATCATCTCTGCCTTCTCTCATCCCCCTACCTTGGGGCCTGCCGTTGCTGCCTCTTTCTCTCTCCTCTCTGCAGGAGAAGAGGGAGAAGGGACCACCAGATCATCGAGACCTCGCCGTCGACATCACCGTCGCCGTCCAGATCATCGAGACCTCGCCGTCGACATCACCGTCGCCGTCCGGCTGGTTTGGTTCCTCTCCGGGCGTGAATGGCCGTGAGTGCTTCTTCTTCCCTGTTGTCTGGTTTCTCTTTGATGCGTGCATAAAGCATTCATGTTTTTGCTAGATTATGAATAATCTTTGTGCTCTTTTGTGCCCAATTAGTTATACAATTTCACCTTAACAAACATTATACTGCAAATTATCAAACATTAGGATGAAATAGCATGGAAATGAAACCACCGGCGTTGCAAGTAGATTCATGGAGGATACATAGACACAAACGACTCATATATAGGTAGATTCATTTCACACATAAACATGGAATTATCTGTTCATCTTTCTTGAGTCAAGATGCATGAGATGAGTGGCCGTCCAAAGATATGCTTTGCCTTTTGGTTGAAGAATGAAGATTTGTGCACGTTCTATGGACAGAGAATCTACAAACTCTTCACAAAATAAAACCATATAGACACCCATGATTGAACACGTCTGAATTCTTAGCATTGTTTAGACACGCAATCACTTTTGTAAAGCATGTAAGCCCACGGTTCCGTTTCCTACTGGGAGGCACGTTGCTTTCACTTACAGCACTGGTCAAAATAATAGCCAACCAGCTGTAAATCTGAATATAGCAAGGAAGGGTTGACCCGGACACAATACTCTTGACCTCTTTTATTTGTTGCAAAAATCTGGATATTCGCAGGGAAAGGTTGACTTGACTGACATGGTTTAGTCTGAATTGCATCTTCATCACAGAATTAAGTTGTCATTTGCATAATATATTATTCACCATTGCTTGCACTGGCTGGCACCTGAAAACTTGGATTGTTAATTTCTGGACGTACTCTTGTTACAGAAACGACCCACGGTGCCAAAGTTCGGCACCTGGGACAACGACGATGTCGGGTACACGGTCTACTTCGACAAGGTGCGCGAGAACAAGGGCGCCACGGCGCCGCCGCTGCACCGGCCGCACAACCCCAACGACCCGGCCGATGCGGAGGGGCCAATGATGAGAGTCCCCCCGCCGTCGTCGACGTCGTCGAGGCCGGCGACCACGGGAGGCCACCGCGACCGCGAGCAGCCATCGTCAAGGCAGCACCACGGGCAGGGAGGCCACCGGCGATCGGAGAGCAGCAGCAGTGCGGCGTCCGACCCGGGCGGCGCCGCACACCAGAGCAAGTTCGCGCCGCCGCCGCAGTACTACCAACGCGCGAACCCACAGCCGCAGCCGCAGCCGCAGTCGCCGCTGCAGCAGCAGCCCCATCACCATGGCGGTGGGCACCAGCAGCAGCCCCATCACCACGGCGGTGGATATCAGCAGCAGCCCCATCACCACGGCGGTGGATACCAGCAGCAGCAGCACCAGCCCCCGTCCGCGCACGGCCACGGCCACGGCCACGGCCATCGAGTCCCGCACGCGCACAGGGAGCACCGCGCGGCGCCGGGTCCCCGTGCGCGGTCCGCCTCGCCGCAGAGCAGCGCCCCGGTGAGTCTTCAACCGATCGGCTAGCTTATTCCTCCGGCATTGCAGGCTGGCATGATTGTTGACGGTGTCTGCCTGTCTGCGCGTTTGACGACGACAGGGTCGTCAGCGGGCGTCGGTGGTGCCCAAGTTCGGCGTGTGGGACGAGCAGAACGCCGCGTCGGGGGCGCAGGGGTTCACGGTGGTGTTCGAGAACGTGAAGCGGAACCGCGATGTGGCCAGGTCCGGGATGCCGGCCGTGCCGCGCGTGCCGTCGCCGCCGGAGGGCGCCGCGTTGAGGCGCCACCATCAAAAGACCCCTTTCGTGAACAAGGTACGTACGCACGAACGGTGATCACTAACGACAAGCACTAATTTGTTTGGCACACATCAATCAGAGAGTACCGTCGTGGTATTGCATCTCACTGATCAAAGCTACACTGCTTTGTGTTGTGATGTGCAGATGTTTGGATGTTTCCTTCCCACCACTGCCAAAGGCTGAGAGCGATGCATATATATCTTCACACATCTCGTTCCCTGTCACCTGTTTTAGGGTGATCGTGCGGGAGATTTCATTATTATATTTTGGTCGGTTTATATGCACATGTATAAATGACCTATAATAATAATTATGCACAAATTATTCTATCATTTATTTAGACCTTTGAGCTTCCTGACTTCAGGAAGATAAAATTTGTGGTAGCATATGCATATGCAACAGATCATTTTCTCTTAAAACTTGCTACAAATGACTGAGAAAACATGATTGCTGGTTTTAGAGGATATAAGCGGTGCTCAAGATTGATAGAAAAAAATTTGTTACCTTTATCTTCACTGACAAAATGGGTCCAAATGTAGGGTGTGGATCAACTTTTTCACCTATTTCTTGTCTCCCTCCCTAGTTCATCTCTCTTCCTCTTGCCTTCTTCTATCGCCCATGGCGGTCTATCAACCAGTGCGGCAGCCTTGCATGGCCACCATACCTAGTGCCGGCCCTAAGGCGGGTGCAGATTGTGCGACACACGAGGGCCCAGGCGAGAGGGGGCCCTAGCCAAGGTATGTAGGACCCCATACCCTTTAGGTTTTAGCTAACTGATGGTGTCCCATCAGCAAAAGAAGTGGAGAGCAAGGATCTTTTGTTTTTTCTAGAATTCCATGAGGCAACAAGAGTACGAGATGACAGTCGCCGCCAACACTTTGTCTCCCGCGAGCCGCGATTTCTTTGGTTCTTCGCGAGACAAGGGCACAGTGCTGCGATACCGATCGCCAATTCACCATCCACCAATCACCACGCGATGTCGTGACGCGAGACGAGATCAGCAGATTGCGACTTCGCGAGTTCGCAACAACCAGGCAATCATGTTCTATGGGGATGCGATCGATGACATCTGATCTTGGTTATTTTCCTTCTACCCTTTTGCGATTTTGAATTAGTTCATGTCCCAGTTGTCTAGGTCCTAGTTTCTTTCTTGTTCATTTTTGTCTAGTACTTTGTACTCATGTTTTAGATACGAGATTATATAATCTAGAGGGGCCGTCACGATGAGTTCCCCAAAGGGCCCTTGAAATTCTTGGGCCGGTATCTAACTTGTGGTGGCGGGTGGCCTGCTCACAGTGGGGCAGGAGAGCATATATCCACCAACTATAAAGCAGGGTGTCGATTTTGGTCTACTTTCCTTGAGGAAGAGAGGAGTTTTTGAGGTTTTCAGGTAAACATTATTGGAAAGAAGACTTGTTATAGCTTTTTTTGCCTTATATTTTATCAATGTAGAAAGGGGATTATATTTCTCCGTTGGGTGAAGATACTCCAAAACAAATTTTAGAGATGAAAGAAGAATTATATGATATTAAATCATAGCGAGTACATCATAATGTTATAAACACTATGGAATGCAATACGTATATCTAGATCGAAATATCAATCACAAACCTATATAAAAATTTGTATGGATGACTACATAGACAAACACTCTACAAGACTAGGGGCAAGAAAACAGATGCCCAATGAATGAAGGCCAACATTCCTGTAGGAGGAGATGAGAAAACTCCTCTTTCTGGTGTCTTCCTTCTTCTTTCAGTCCAAGAATAAGAAAAAAATGATCTGGATCTTCCTAACTCAATACCAATAATTGGCTTGACGGATAGACTTATTTGCATTAGTCATTCAACGCGGTCTGATCTAACCAAAAAAAAACGAAGAACATACTGGGGAAAATCGTTCCATGGAGTGGAGGCACCATCATCTTTGCCTCGACTTCGTCATTTTAGAAACCTAAGTCTCATTGTGGTCATGCTGAGGAAGTTGTTGATATTGTAGTTGTCATCCTCATTTTCATCAGAATCGGTGTGGAGAAATCAAACCTACCATGCGCCCTCGCCGTCGCCAGGGAGATGGGGAAGGATAAAATTCCCTAATACCAAGAAATTTGGTCTGAAGAGACCCTAACCCTAAAGGACTCGATCTACTCAAAAACTTATTAGAGAGATGGATCCCCACTATTTCAAGTAAATGTACAAACCAAATATTTCATCTTTCAAACCTAGAATGAAGATGAAAACTTTCACTGCCACTCCATTGATTCTATTTTGTGCATCCACATTGCAATCCCCTCTTTATTGTGCATAAGATGGGCCCAAGGGACACCAACATGGCCATAGAAATGTAGAAACTTCCTTGCTGACCTTCTCAGTTGCTTTATCAATTCAGAAGGTATTCTGAACCAGATTAGTATAAGCCCCTAGTATACAAGCAATGGTGTGCAAGCATGAAGATGGCAAGAGTTATGCAAACCTCACTAGACACTAAGCCTAAGCCTATAACAAGTGAAAAATGCAAGGACTAATTAACCTAGCTAAGCACTTCACAAAGCACTAATGCTAATCACCTAAATATTCTTTAAGAATTTTGGTGGCTAGATGTAACACGCCGTGTCCAAAAACTTCATAATATGAAAATACAAAAAAATTCATCGACACTAATAATCAGCGGGATACATAAAATAACAAAAAGAAAAGATAAGTTAGTGACACGATATACATTGGTCAGATCATTCATATATGTTAGACAATAGTAAATAAGTCCATGTAGGAGGTGCAAACAAATTATAGAAAAATAGAGACAGACTAACAAATAAATAGGCCCATGTAGAAGATGTCTGTGTAGAGGGGCTTAACAACACAAATAAAATTCCTATCTACATTTAATCATATATTATTTGGGTGCATTGTGTCACCCACTAGCAGTACTTCCTAATCATCTTTTGTTGTAAGGACCTAAAGACCTCCCTAACTTATGCAACAGACAAAGACTTTTTTAGTTTGTTGAAGCCTAAAAAGCATGCATTCCACTACCATTCGCTCAACTACTAAAATTCACAGCCTTCGAATTCATTGTTCGAGTAGATCAACTTTCTACAAATAAATTGTAGTTCATATGACATGTTCAACCAATTTGCTTGTTGAGATTTATTCTCTCTCATCTATCTTTTTAGGTGCTTGATCGAATGCTTTGCTTGAAGGGATGAGATTGGCCACAAATCTTCACTATTTCACCCAATAAACTTAGTATTTCCTATCATGGTGACCCTTTGTTGTTTAGTTAATAACATCTAAGGTGGAGTTTACTTAACTATAGTTTCTTCTTGTTGTTGCTTCCATGTTATACATTGTGTAGGTTTTGTTTATCAAGTTTATACTTTGTCATGAGGCTTGGGCTTTTGTGAAGTCTGGAATATTACACTAGAGATGAGCCTCAACTTAATAGCATATTTCCTCACCAAAGTGGGGTATATATAGCCTCCCCTTTAAATATTGTCGTTGGTGGCAAACTACAACTTCTTCAGCCAAAAAGGTTTGGTGTCTACCCACCGTGAAATCCATTGGTGCCACGTGTACTAGCCATTAGACACAATACAACAACCAAATGATGGTTGTATTGTCCAATGCCATCATCGTAGGCTTCTAGTGACAACCAACATGTATTCTCTGGTGCTTTCTTCCTAAGGGCATGTACAACACGTCTTTTTTCTCATCTAGTACTTTTTTTTGCAAAAAAGACCCTCCTCGGCTGCAGACGAACCGAGTCCATCATCTCGTGAGACGATGAGGATGGCTTGTGTTACGAGGATGACCTTGTACCATCGACGTCTCTTCCTCTCGATCTGATGCGGGAACACAATGGCGCCAACCTTTCCGCCCTCAATCCATCATCCACACATCTATCTTCTCCTCCATGCGGCCATGCCCACCTCATTTTTTTCTCCCTCCTCCCCAGATCTACGGTGGCAATGGATGGATGAGAAGGTGCGTGGCGCGGTAGCTTCTAGAGTGGGCGAAGGTACAGTGGCGGCGTGGGCATCGAGTATGTGGTGCGTCGGCGACTCCATTTGCTACCAAATCAAGCTTTCCTATGGCTGAATCGAGCTTCTTGGTCTGTCTAACTTGGTTTCTCTGGCAGAGCTATGGGTTGGTGGTTGTGCCCAGTGAGCTTGTCATGTCCTAAGATATAGATTTAGAAGACAATAGGAGCTTAAGAACAAGTGTTGACGGTTGTTAACCATCCATTTTATGTGTCAACTAGAGAGAGAAAGAAGGGTATAATCTGATCACCACCATAGACTTAGGGCTTTAACTGACAAATTCCATGAGTTTTGGTGAATATCTATTTCTGCAGGGGATTATCAGAAAACTACCCAAGAAGGCCCACATGTCGGATTTACATAGAGAGAACAAGCATACATGTAAAAACGAAGAATCTGGAAGACTCGGGAAGGCAACCCCTGGAAGCAGAGCCCCACCTGGCAAAGGCCAGGGACGGCCGCCTCTGCCCTAGGGGCGGCCGCCTCCCCCTGTAGCCAATCAGGGGCAGTCTCGCAGATCCTGCCTCCACCGACTTTGAGGAGCAATAAAAATCGTCCATTTAGGGCGGTTTGATCCGACGGTTGTGGTGCCTCCAAGAGGGCTATATATTCAAGGCCCCTCCCCCCGAGACAAACCCTAATTCATTCTAGAATTCATTCTATAGAGGTAGCCATCAGCAGAGCCAGTGTTTAGAGAGATCTCTCCACCAGGGAATTAGAATAGCTACTCCAATTCATCAAGTTCTACATAGGTTTAAACTAGATAGAGGAAGAATCAGACGCCAGTGCTCGGAATTCCGGATCTTCGTCATCAAGGATTGGTATTATCTTGTATCTGTTCTTGTGACTTTATTCTAATATCATTATGTTTCTATTTATTATGTTCCTAGTTTATTCTAGTTCTACATTAGATAGGGTTATGATTGATAATAAGTTTATGTATATGTTTGCAAAGCGCTTAGCTCTCTTCACTAGAGGGTTAGATGGTAGATTCTATGTAAGCATGGTGCTTAGATATTGTTTACCTACAAATGCACCCTATTGGTAGGGTCGTTTGGTAGATCGCGGAAGTGATAGTTCCGTTGAGTCCTTTATATTCCATCCCCCATTGGTAGGTCTAGCAGAATTAAAGTTGCGTAGGAAGTCTGGCTATGACTTCGCTTTTTATAGCAATGATCCTTATACATAGATGAAGAGTCTTCTGTGCTATATATGATAGTGTAGCGTTAGAGTAGATGAATGACTTAGTAGATTAGAACCTACCTAGAAATTCTATTTCTTGAACTAATCAGACGTCGACCTACCTTTTGTTGAGTAGTCTATCTCTAATCTCTGTATGATTTATTCTCTGAGCTTTATAATTCATATTCTTTTTATATAATTCATATTCCCTGCAGGTCCCACCTGCAAGGTCGAGTCTGGGTGCACAGCACCGGGTGCACCTAGCACTTTAGATCGGGTCTAGGTACACTTAGGTGCTCATAGCATTTTGTGATGTCGATTTTTTTTAAAAAAAAGAAAAGGAATTTCTAGAGTTCTTTCTTAACCTTTGAAAAATCATATCTCTCTCATTTTTAGTCCAAACGGGGTGATTCAAGTTGGGCTATTTTTCATGTGGGTAGACCTATGTAGGAAAAATATGAGTTGTGATGTTTGAGCTACTTTTCTGTGTAGATTTATTTAATGCTTGAAAATACTTTAATTTTTAGAAATGCATAAGTAATTCTCTATTGGTCCTAAAAATGTGATTCTTGTTTTGTTGCTCAGGTTGTGCTTAGTCAATGAAAAATGTTGTCTTGCCATGTTCTGTGTAGAAAATGTCATGTGTAGTTAAGGTGTCCTTTTTGGCATGATGCTTAGGAAATTCATAAGTAAATGATGGTTAGGAAATAGCATGTGATAATTTTTATGCACTGTTTATATGGTATGGTTGTTGGCATTTCTTAATGCAACCATCAAAGATAGGATAAAAGGTTTATCCCTGATGACAGCACCAGAAACGTTTGTTGGTATTTCTTAGTGCAATCACTAGAATTGTTACATCCCAGTGATCACACTAAGAAGCACCAAGTGATAGATCATAACTTTTAGATAATACCCGCAAGCGCGCAGATCTATCGTTGTAGCATTTCACCCAGAAGTATATCAGAGCATCGTTATTTATATTTTCTCAAAGGAAGACATGGTGTAAAATACCTCTAGCATGGATATAGAACTTCACATCATTGAAATAAGATAATCGGGTTTTGAGATAGTGGACACACACTTGGGCCAGACTCAAGGATAAAGAGAAATAAGGAATAAAAGTAACGGAAAGAATAAAGAATAAATCTACATGAAGCATTTAGGTCGTATATAGCTATGCATAGAACAGCTAAGTCACATGTTATACAAAGTTAGAGACAAGTCAGAGCCTAAAGTAATAGGGAGACCCCCGCAGCTGGTCTGCCACCCGATAGAGGCATTTACGAACTCCTACCCGACATACAGACGTGGGGGATTACAAAGGACGGACAGGGCTGTCACCACCTGCCGCCTACCCCTCAACCGTGGCATGTCGTCATATTCGAAGGCTCTCGTGTATCGGGACACCATGTCCGCATACTAGAGAACTACCTATGTCCCCTCAGGACTCCCACCCTACGGATGGATGAGCTAGAACATAGGCAAGCCCGAAAGAACATCGAACCGTTACTCCATTCTCATCATGGACTCTAATTCTATAAAACATATGAACGATGAAGAACAGGGATGAGCATGCTATGAACTGATCATATGAACTTTGCTCTAGTTCATACATATCAAGAAGAACATGCCCAAGACTATACTCTAGTTCATATGCAAAACTATATAATAAGATCAAGAACTTGACTAAGGAAGAAGACTCCATAGATAATTACCAAGAGGTAGCTCTTCTTCCTAGGAGACAAGATCTCCTTGGTAGCTCTCCTTGATCCAAATACTACTAAGTGACTAAGCTAATGAACAAGTGTGAGAATGAGAGAGTCAGGCTCCAAATGGGGTGTGTGTGTGTGTGTGTGTGTGTGTGTGTGTGTGTGTGTGAAGGATGCTCCTCCTCCTCTCTTATAGTGGCGTGGAGGTCGGTTTGGGGCTAGAAAAGGTAGGTACACCAGCGCACCGTCCTCCTCTGCCATCAATGCACCGCCTCCAGCTGGTTGGGCCCATGCTCGGGCGGTTGACGCGCCCACGCCCGGGCGCGCCCATGCCGGGCGGCGCGCCCCCCTCCCCCACCGACCTCGTCGGAGTCGGTCGTGGAGTGGGCCTGGATCATCGTGGTGTTGTGTTTCATCCCGGTCCCGATCCCGAAGTGGCCCATCTCCCTTTGGGGTGGTTTGGTGCTTTCTAGAAAGCACCTTTTTATTATAAATTGCTGCACTTTATATATATTCCTGTACAAACAATATTTTTCCTAGTGCACGTGGAATTGGGTTAGTACTAAATGTTCATGCATATAAAAGTAATTAATTCACCCCTTTACATCTTAAATTGGCATTATAAAATCATCGATAAGGACCGCCAACAAGATTCCCCAAGCTTACCCTTTGCTCGTCCCGAGCAAAGCTTAGCTTTAGGTTATTGATCGGGGTTGCTACTATGTTGATCATGATTCAAATGTACCAGAAGTATAAGCAAGTTTTCTACTGCAATTTGAATAAATCGGCATGACTATCCACCCTTTTATTGTCTTGAGACAAGATGGGGTTTTCCAGTCTTTTCAAGTCTTGGGTGATTGCAAGGTAGAACAGTTTCACAAGCATTGCTTATCATCTGTCCAAGATCAACCAACTTTTCGAAGGTTTTGAAAATTTTGTAAAAGAAACTCAAGCTCCTCGAATGATTCTCTCAATCGCTCAAGGTGTATGTTTACCTCACCAAAAGGCATTGAAGTTTTGGCTTTCTTTGAAACCTACTACTAAGGCTGAAGGTGGAGCTATGGGTAGGTATGAAAGGTGGGCATGCTTGAATCACATATATTGTAAAGTCAAAAACCGAACCATCCAGAGATACAAGCCATACACTTTGATTGAGATTGTGCAAGTGTGTGGAAGGATGAATGATTCCTAATTCTAAATTTTTTTGATACTCCATGCATCATGACTCTCTTTATTGGTGGATGGGATTTTCGGGAGAGTATGGGCTACGAGGAAAACCTGCGATCTTTCTTTTCTTTCTTTCTTTTCTTTCTTTTTTTGAATGGGGACTAGCTGAATTTCCCGTTGTCTAATTTGGACACTTGTCCTTCTTTCTTTCCTCATGCCCCTTGGCATGTTTTTTTTACTAAGAGAAGTGACATAGCCCAAAACACTCTTTCTGGTATGACAAAGATTTTTTATGGAGAGGAGTCATGATGGAGTGCAGGGAGTAGTATGTGGTGGATAGTGCATGCGCGATTCTCAGGGTAAGAATCGGCATGCTTTATTTAGCGAGAAAGTCGCACAATCCTCGGGTTAAGAGTTGGCATTTTTGGGTGGATTGGATGGTGATGCATGATTTGCGCGACTCGCAGTGTACGAGTCGGCAAGTTTATTTGGTGGGTGCAAGTGAATCTCAATCGTGAGTGTAAGATCATAATCTCACATAGGTTACAACAGTTTGACTAAACTCAATGATCAAACAAGCAGCATATGACAATTGGATTTTATAAAAGATATGAAGCATGTCATATGGCCTTGGTAGGTGCATTAAAATCATTGAGGAACTTTTGTTTTGATCATTTTGAAAATAAAAGCCCGGAAGTCATGTTTTCACTCAGGATAGAGTCATAGCTCAACTCATGGCACTATATCATATCAGGCAATAACTTAGACAAGAGCCAGCCTATGCAACCCACTAACTCAAGTTTTTCCAGGATGAGACATTTTTAGTCGATAAACTCAAATCTTAGAGAAAACTCAATTATAAATCAGGTACAAACAAATCATGAGATAGAGCAACTATTCATCATATCAACAAGGGTAGAACCAAATATTTTTATAACATATATATATAGGAGATGACAAATCATTTTTTTAAATGCGTAAGTGTTAGTACAGCGCGTACCTCTTATTGGGGGTCCTCCCCCAAGCTTGCTTGGAGACAGGGCCCTTGATTTATTATGAGGTAACATTTTATTTTATTTTTACCTTAGGTCTGTCGTTAGGACTTCCTTATGATTGAGGACCATCCAACAAGGACTAGCTCCTAGCAAACTACCAAAATTTTTGCTAGCAATCTGTTTCAATGATCAACATAGTCGACCAAGGTAAACTAGCAATCTAAGCACCATGCTCAAGCTACAAGTCTATGGAACATGCTAAGAGCAACTCCAACGGTTTGGCAAAACCACTTGGCATCCTATGATTTTTGCCAAAACCACAAAAAATCTCTTCCAACAACTTGGCAAAAGCACTTGGCAATTTGGCAAGCTTTGCAAAATTATTCCTTCACTTGCCAAATATGTCAAGTCCTCCATCGTTTGGCATCACGTGTATCCCAATTTTTCAACTAGTTTTGCCAACTTGTTGTAGACTCAATTTTGTGATTTTGGTAAAATTCCTAGGATGCCAAGTTCTTTTGCCAAACCCAAATAGCAAACTGTTGGAGACCGTCTCTTTTTTCACTTGACATTTGGTTTTGAGACTTGGCAAAACTATAGATTTGCCAAATGAGTTTTAGCAAACTCTTGGATTTGCTCTAAGCTTAAACATATTCCAAAACATCATACTAAAGCAGGAACAAAGATAGCATGATAGAATTTTATTTGACAGACTAAGTATAAATAAATACTTTTTAAAATATATAAATATATTTTTTTGAAAGGAAATATAAAAGGATAACTTACCAATTATCCCGTCGGATTGGGGCTCACCTTTTATAGTCCGTGGAGCGTGACTTTTCTCCGGTTCGTAGTGCTTGGCGTTGGAGCATCCATCTCGGAGAAGTAGACGGTGTGCTTGCTTGGGCCTCCACACCATCTTCTTCTTCTTTGGGGGTGTGGTGGCGCTTGGTGTAGAAGGTGGTTGTTCACCTCTTTCGGAGGTGTGGAGACTTTTCTATCTTTACCACCTTTGCTTCCTTCTTGGGGATCGTTTTGATCTTTGGTTCCCTGTGCAGGCCGCGGTGGAATCGATTCTTTTCGGATTCCACCTTGTCTTGGGATAGAGCTTTGCCCTTCTTTTTCTTTTCTTTTGGTCACCCGAGAACAACTTTCTCTTCTATCTTTTACAGGGAGCTTTCTTCTTTTCTTTCTTTTGTTTAGGACCTTTTTGCTTCTGCTCCTTTTTCTCGCTCTAGCTTTTGCTCTGCTCTTTCTTTTTCTTTTGTTTTTATTCTTGAGCACTTTTTCTTTCCTTCTTTCATTCCGGGCTTTGTTCCTCTTCCGCTTCCTTTGCTCCCACATAATCTTGGGAAACATGTTCGTACCATGAGGTCGGATTTCAACTTCCGTGACCTCTCATGTGGTTGGCTCATACTTGATGCGAATCATATTGCACTCCTCCGTCGTCCTTGGCCAGAACTGGAACTTCTCCCCGTTTCCATTGATGTTGAACCGGATTTCTGCAGCCCCAACATCAATTTGTGCCCCAGCGGTACTGAGGAACGGTCGTCCCAAGATAAGCGGTGTTTCTTTGGTGGCCTCCATGTCTAGCACCACGAAGTCCACCGGGACGAAGTACCCTCGGATCTTTTTAGGAATATCTTCAGCTATTCCCACTGGGTAGCTTAAGGGGGAGTCAGCCAATTGGAGTGTGATCGTTGTTGGTGACAGCCGTGTACAGCTCAGCTTGTCGAACACCGTCTTCGGCATGACACTGATGCTGGCACCAAGATCACAGAGTGTGTGGTCAAACTGTTGCCCACCAATGGAGCAAGTGATAGTGGGGCATCCGGGATCCTTCTTCTTCTCGGGTAAGTGATTTAGGATCGCCGCACTACATTCTTTCGTCAGTTTGACCATAGTCGTCGATGGCAATGGTCGCTTGTTGTTGATGATGTCTTTGATGTATTTGGCGTAAGAAGGTACATGTAAGACGTCCATGAGTGGAATGCTTAAATGTACTTTCTTGACCATCTCAACAAACCGAGCGAACTAGTCATCCACGGCTTGCTGCCTTGTCTTCGTGGCGAACAGCAGATGAGTAGTGTTTGGATAATCCAGGGTTGTCCCTGCTTCTGCGTCGTCTTGAGGTTCAAACGATTCCTGTTGTGGTGTTGCTGGTTTCCTGGCTGCATGGTTAGGGTGTGGTGGATCATGAGTGGCCTTACCGCCCCTCATGGTCACCGACTTAACATTTTCAAAAGTATTTGCAGTTTGATCCAATGTTTTACCATTGGGATCAACAGGAACATCAGAAGCAATTTGAGCTAATTGCCTTTCTATCATTTTGTTAAAGCTCAATGGATTCTTAAAAGTAGAAGTTAAACCTTCTATCTTAGTATTGATACCCTCTAAGATTTTGTCATTGGCTAGCATCTTTTTGGTAAGATTTTTGTTGATCTTTGCTTGGCCAAGGACTAAATCTTTGAGAGAAGGCTGATTCGAATTGTAATTGGAGGAGTAATTCGAATTACCTTGGTACTGTGGACAAGACCGATTGTTCCATCCATTATTACTTCCTTGCTGTTGACGAAACCCGTTGTTGATGTACGAAGCTTCTTCATGGGTTTCGGGGCAGTCATTCCCCGAATGTCTGGCATTGCCATAGACCTTGCATGTTGTGCGAGAGTCTATGGCCTTGACGGTGCCGGATGTGTCTCCGGCGGCTCTTTCATCAAAATTTTGCAAGAGCAGGTCTATTTTTACGGCAAGCACCTCCGTCTCCTTCACGGGGTGCGTGCATTTTTGTTGCTTGGACAGGGCCTTTCTTCCCCCCAAGCTTAGTTTTCTACCATTTAGTTGATTAACGCCTTCAGGTTACCAACGGGAAGTGATAGAAATGCGCCTCCAGCAGTAGCGTCAATGTGTCCCTTCGACATGGACGTGAGCCCATTGTAGAAGTTTTGGAGCACCAGCCACTCCTCCATCCCATGATGAGGGCAATCTTGGATGTAAGCTTGAAGCCTCTCCCATGCTTCGGGGATGGGTTCCAGTTGGGTTTGCTGGAAATTGGCAATTTTTCCCCTTAGGGCGTTGGTTTTGCCCATGGGGAAGATGTGCAGATTGATTGAAGCAGAGCTCACCTTGGTGATCTTGACGAGCTCGCCGACGGGCATGTCCTGGCCGTGGTAGTCGAACATCATGTTGGGGAACCGGTGGAAGAACCTCTCCGCCTCGTCCGCCGTCTGCCACACGTTCGATGCGAACAGCCGCGACGATGGCCACGGTGCCGGCCGCCGCGGTGACTCCGGCGAGGATCTCCCAGCGGCGCCATGACACGAGGCAGAAGGCTCCGGCGCCGACGGCGGCCGCCACGGCCACCAGCACGTAGCACGCGGCGGATGGGACGCCATTGTTGGGTTCACAATTTCTTAGAAAGACTTGAGTTCAAATATTGGCGCAGTGATAGGCCGTGGCTGCTTGAAGCCCACTAGTGCACGTGTCGAGCAAAACAACATTGCAATAACAAAATTTTACAGAAATAGGCAACTACAAATCCACAATATCCCCTAAAAAACTACAAATCCACAATAAAATGTACAATATGATCTGAAAATTTAATTTCGAGGAAAGCTAAGGAATTTAATAATTTGTTGGAGGCTTGGACGAGTTTTATTGAGGAATGGTGAGGCTTACCCAAAGAAAAATGAAGGTTACCTATTGTCTTGATTTAACATTGTGGAATTGCACAACTATGAGATATAGGAATCATTTAAAAAAATATGAGATAGGAATGGAGAAAAAATATGGAGAGACGACAATAGCTTTCTTACAAGAAATAGATTAACAATAGCCTCATGGAGATAGCCAATACAGTACAAACTGATCAGGCCAAACTTTAAAAGTGTGGCACATTAATATCAATCTTCACCAACAAACAAATGGGCAGTCCTCTTCCAAAAAAAAATGCTACTGGCAACCTAAAAAACAATTTTACATCGTCATTCCGTTTCCATTAACTGAGATTTTTTACAATACTTGTAGAGAATTTCGACGGCTCACAACGATCGATCCGACGGCCAGAAAGGCCAAAGGCGATGGGAGGCGATTGATGTGTCTATGACGGTGGGCCATTCGCGCTAAATCGCTTCCCATCGCCTCCAAAACTGAGGGGGAGGCGATGCCAAATAAAGGATGGTTATTAATTGTGTTTTTGTAGTTCTTTTTGTAATCGAGGGTATTAAGGTAACTTTATAATTGTGTTTTTTTTAGCTCCGTCTTCTAATTGCCTAACACCTATACCACCGTCATCCGTCGCCGCCGGTCCGTCTCGGCCACCCCATGGATGAGACCAATCCACGGCCATGGCACACACACCGCCTCCACGGCGGCTGGCTCGCCGGTGCCCAGAGCCGGGTTGTACGATTACGCCAAGTGGCTGGCCGTGGGCATGGACCCCGGCGTGCGCATTGCAGCGTACAAGATCTCCGGGGCACGCGCGCACGCCAGCCATGACGCACAGTGGCGGAGGCGGCTGCTGCCCGCAGATGGATCTGATGCTCTCGATGGCGGACACCCGGCCGTGCACGTACAAAAACCAGTCCCGCACGGATGATCTTGAGCACGTTCGATGCCATGTATGACACCGTTGCGCGCAGCGGCCAATTGGTGTCAACTGAACAGATCGAGAGGTGATGCATGCAGCATGCTAGTGTGTGTGTTTGTTCGTTGTTGCAGCCGCACAAATAATTGACAGTGCAGTACTACGTACGTATACAATTGTCTGAGTTTGACGGTTTCTTTGTGGATCCCAACTAAACAAATCGTGCAAAAAGTGGCATAGTAGGCTATTGAGAATATTAGCAGCGTATATGTAGGCAGTTGGAGATCGTGAGCCCTCACGATGATAACTCAACGACGTCGTCCGATAAACATGAAAGGCAACTGATTACCCTCATCCTGAAAAATAGATATAGAAGATGCATGCACTCCGCGATTGATTCTTGTTGCCATATAGGAGATGCATACTCGGTGTTTTGGGGCTCCGTTTGTTTAGGACGCAAAGACTAAAATACCCTTTAGTAATAAAATTAGTAATTCGAGGAAGCGATGAGAAACGATTACAAGTACTGTAAAACGACTCATTTATATATCCACATATATAGTTCTAACCATATATATAGCCTCGTCAGGGTCTTCATGCCCGATCAGTATGAGCCCCTTGATGAAGACACGGAACATGCACCAGATCAGCTGGCCACCAGTGGTGACCACGCCTGCCGGTGCATCGACGATGTCACAAGCATGGTGTTTTTTCAGGATGCCTATCACACTTGTTGTGTCCCCTTCTCTAATTAACTTAACAAATTTTGTTGCAATCTTGGTGAACAATGGTGCTTTAACCGTGAAGGCAATTCAATGATCATTTTGGAGAAAAAATAAATATGACTTTATTTTTGTTTGCATGAAAATTAGCCGGTCTCATATCATTAGTATGACACACAGTCTCGACTACTATGGTCTATAAATTTCCCTTCTACTATGTCCAAAGTTCTAACCTAAAACAAT
>JAENPR010002717.1:0-45480 GCA_018135685.1 Themeda triandra | reverse complement strand
TGGGGGTTCCATGGAGTTCTTCCCCCTTTGGGGTTGAGTCCTGGGGATGGCTTGTGACTACCTTGATCACCGTCCATGGTGTCTTCGAAGGGGTTGAGCAATGGTTCAAGCTACCCGATTACTGGCTGGGCATCCTGTTGTATGGGTCATAAGGATTAGGAATCATGTGCAAGTGACATGATTTATTAACAATTTTAACTTGAGTTTAGATGATTTAAACAATTTAAAAACATTTAAATCTATCCTACACTCATACAAAGAAGCATGAAGAACCATAAGATGCAATAAGATCCAAGCACTCAATACATTGGGTTGATTACAAGGCGATATCCTTGGTAGCTACACCAAAAGATCCGCGAAGAAAACGTACTACGCGTAAGTAGCTTAAAATGGTAGACATTCTACTCTACTCATGGTACAACTTCTAGCTATACATGGCTTATTCTAATCATCCTCTTCCTACCCCCTTATCATGATGAGTCTTGTCTAAGAAACTAGATAGGTGGGGTTGAAGAACTTCCTTCCGTTCTAATGGTAGGGCATTAGTCGAATTTTAGCTATGTGCATTGGCGAACTTCCTCCTATTTCGGGCGGATTCGTGTGCGGTGGAAGTAAGCAACGATGGTGAGGTTTAAAGGCTCTAAAGCAAATCTTTCTTCACAGTGGCGCTTCGATAGCGCTTTTGCAGCTTGGTGTGTTCATGAGTCTATCCCCGGAGAAGTAGGTGTTTCTCTAGTAAGCATTGAGGTTGTCATCGGTCCTTTTTGCCTAGGTATGTTCGGCTTCATCCCATTACCCTATGTGTCGGGTACCTAGATTAGGGGGTCCTAAAACAGGTACATTAGAGGAAAATAACCCAACCCATCTTACCTCTAAATCTCCCAAGGATTAACCAGAGAAACCCCAATCCTCCTCACACTGGGCCGGCCCACTACCAGGCCCGCAAGGCCTCAGAGACCTGCTGGCTCGAGCAACGGCCGCTCACCCGCTCGAGAAAAGAAATACGGAAACCGCTCGAGCGCGCGACTGCTTGAGACGAGGACGTAAACCGCTCGAGCGAGCGACCGCTCGAGCGGGACGGAAAACGCTCGAGCGAGCAGCCGCTCGAGTCCGCCCACAATCATTACCTATCCAAAAGCACGCACATGGCTACAGTATGTGTAATAGTGGGAAGTATGCTTGCTCCGCCTAACCCCATGGCTACAGTGCGCGGCATAGTGTGAAGCATGCCGGTCGCTTCTCCTATTCCGCTGCCCACACCAGGGATTCAGGCGTGCCAGGCTGCACTATTACACCACGCCGGGTACTGTGGCACGTACGGCACTCTCTCCTGACGCCCTCGTCAGCACTCTGTGCCACCAACTGCGCCGTCCCGTCCCGTCGCTCGGATCACTGCCCCCTCGGGGCAGCTTCCAACCACTCGAGGAGTGGTGACGGACGCAACCTGAACAAGGGATACTCAGTGTTCTGTCTTTCCCACCTCGACGACCATACTGCGGGGTTCCCGGGCGCACGTGCTCGACTACGACAGCGCCATACCTCGACTACCTTAGCCCACGATCGAAAAGGACCGGCAGGCCATCAATGCCCACGCTGCTACAGGCTCGAGCCAGACCAAGCGGAGCGTCTACAGTCTCGACAACTTGACACGGTGCATGTAGCTCGATGTCATGCCACGACAGCCCTATCTACTTTGTATTCCTGAGCATCCCCTTGGCCTATAAAAGGGAATGCCAGGGCCTGGTCCAAGGGAGGTTTTTTCTTGGGACACCTTCATTCACGACACGTTTCCACGCACGCTAAGTCTCAGGACTCGCTTGTATTCACCCCTGTACAAGCACTTCGGTGCAAGATAATACAAGTCACACCCCACTGCTGGACGTAGGGCATTCTTTGCCCGAACCAGGATAAACACTTGTGTCCTTCTTGCATCACCATCCAGATTAGGGAGCACGCATAGAAATTTACTCGTTGGTATTATACCCCCCGGGGTACGAAACACCGACAGTTGGCGCGCCAGGTAGGGGGCTCGCGTGTTTTCACCCGATTCCCGCCATTTTCCGGATGGCATCACCCACTCCTTCGTTTCCGTTCGCCACGGTGATCTGGTTTGGAAGTCTAGAGTTCGTGTCGCTCGGCCCAGGCCACGACATGACTCTACTCTCGATCGGTGAACCAGGAGGGGGACGCTCGTCACCCCCGCACGCTGGTGGGGCCGCGCGCCGACCGCGCCACCATGGCTCGCCACCACGTCGCCGACGCCACCAAAGATCGCCATCACGGCCCGGCAAGCACAGAGCCTTGAGCACCCTGCTCGTGTGCCCTCCCAGCCAGATGCCACAACGCACCCAGCCGGGGTGCCAAGTGTGCGGCGGGAGGTGCCATATGGACAGGGAGTCCTTGACGTAGACCCTAGCTTCACGTTTGCCATGCGCTCGCCAAGAGAGCCCGGCGTAGCGCCTCGAGCGCGCGCGCGGCCGACGTCGCCCAACCTGCTGCCGCACGGGATCTACCGAGCTCATCGCAGGCTCCCGTTTGGGTTTACTAACGCCGCCACCACGTATGCCAACGAGATCCGGTCGGTCATGGGACCGCGGGAGGAGAGCCCCGGCCCCCTCCTGCGTGTCACCATGGACCTGGAGATCGTATGGCCGGCGTCAGTAGACCGCGGGTTTGACAGAGCACCTGGCTCGCAACGCCGCAACATGGTCGGGGATATGCGCCGTTGGATCGAGGAGGAGAACACGGGGAGACCCCGGACGCCGTCCGGTGCTAACCCGCACTCCGATGACTCGGACTCGGGGTGCTATGACCCGGCTCGCGAGTGTTTTCATCTCAACAACGACGTCCCGTCGGATGACGAGACCAGAGATGGCGCCGCCATGGCCGTCCCTGCAGCCAACCGGGCAGATGTGACCCCAGCGGCCGGAACATCGGCGGCTGCAGCCCTGCAAGTGATCGAGCCGCGCGGACCACCGCCACAAGCGCGAGACAATCGACGACCTGAAGACGACACTCAAGCAGCACAATGGGCTCAGCTCAGGGAAATCGAGGCCAAGATGGATGAGGAACGCGCAAATCTGGAGCTGCTCAAGCGCGTGATCGAGCAGAACCACCCGCCCCCCCCCTCTAGCTCTTGGCGCTCGAGGAAAGGCACGGGACGTCTTCAACCGCATCGTCAACGACGGGCGACCAGAAGCGCCACCCGAGCCAGCCCACTTCCCTCGAGCAAGCCAGAATGTGCTTGCGGCAGCTATGCTGCTGCGAGACATGCCGGCGCCCTCGAATCCGCATGCATTACGGATACGAGATGAGATCCAAGGGCTCCTCCAAGCCGCGGCCGTCCGCGGGCCGAGAGCTCGGCCTCGAGACGGCGTGAGGCGGCTCCAGAGCAACCACGGCACGAACGGGAGGGTTCCGTCCACCAAGAGGCACCCCCTCGAGGTGGTAGAGCCCCCGCTCGAGAACGCATCCTCGACAACCGTGCGCCTCAAGATGCGCGTCATGACATCAACGACAACCGACGACGCAAGGCAGCGGGTGCCGAGGACCGTGGCTACAAGGCCCATCGAGGGGGCCGCTACGACAGCGACGAGGATCGGCAGACTCTCGAGCCGCCGGGCCCTCGAGTCTTCAGTCGAGCTATCCGCAACACGCCGTTGCCAAACCCGTTTCGACCCCCCACGAGCGTGGTCAAGTACAACGGGGAGACCAAGCCAGAGCTCTGGCTGGCCGACTTCCGGCTGGCCTGCCAACTGGGAGGGGCTCGAGAGGATAAGGCGATCATACGCCGCCCCTCCCTGTTTCTCTCGACACCGCTCGACGGTGGCTCGAGGAGCTCCCCCCCCATCAGATCCACGATTGGGCCGACCTAGTCCAGATTTTCGAGGGGAACTTCAAAGGCACGTACGTCCGACCCGGCAACTCGTGGGATCTCCGTAACTGCAAACAAAATGCCACGGAATCTCTCCGGGATTTTGCTCGACGTTTCTCCAAGCTGCGCACAGAGCTCCCGCACATCCCAGACCACGACGTCATCTTGGCGTTTGTCTCAGGCACCACGTGCAAAGAGCTCGTGCGGGAGCTCGGGCGCAATCGCCCAAAGACGGTGAACGAGCTCATGGACGTCGTCGCCGACTATGCTGCCGGCGACGAGGCCGTGGGAGCCTTCTTTGGTGGGGCTGGAAACAAACCCACGCCGTCCCCAGGAGGCGGTGAGGGCTCGAGCAAGGCCCAGAAGAAGAATGGGAAGAAGAAGAAAGGCAACCAGCAAGGCAAGCGCGCGGTCGTGGAAGACGAGGTGGCCGCAGCCGAGCGCAAGAAGCCTAGACCCCCTCCGGATGGGGGCGTTTTTGACAAAATGCTGAAGCAGCCCTGCCCATACCACAAGGAACCGGTCAAACATAACCTCGAGGACTGCCGTATGCTTCGAGGTTACTTCAAGAAAATTGGCCTCGACAAGGACGATGGCAAGAAGGATAAGGGTGGCGAGGATCGAGCCAACGACGATGACGATGGTGGGTATCCGCCCATCACCGAGTGCTACATGATCTACGGCGGCCCGACCACCCAGATGACACGTCGAGAGCGGAAGGTCGAGCGCAGGGAGGTTTTCGCCATGAAACCCGCCACGCCTCAGTTCCTCGACTGGTCGGATGCTCCCATCACGTTCGACCGTGATGATCATCCAGACCACATCACCAACCCCGGCTCATACCCTCTCGTCGTCGCCCCGATCATCCTCAACGCCCGCTTCACCAAAGTCCTCATGGATGGGGGCAGCAGCCTCAACATCATCTACATGGAGACCCTCACGTTGCTCGGCCTCACAAGAGCTGACCTCCAGCCGAGCGCCGGGGGCTTCCACGGTGTGGTCCCTGGCAAGAAAGCGCTCACGATCGGCCGCATCGACCTCCCCGTTGTCTTTGGGACACGCTCGAACTTTCGTCGAGAGGTCTTAACTTTCGACGTACCCAGTTTCGAGGGGACGTACCACGCCATCCTGGGCAGACCGTGCTACACAAGGTTCATGGCGATCCCCAGCTATGCCTACCTCAAGCTCAAGATGCCGGGACCGAAAGGAGTCATCACTGTCAGTTCCACGTACGAACACGCCTACCACTGCGATGTGGAGTGCGTCGAGAACGGGGAATCACTGATGAACGTGCTGGGAACATCTGAAGACCTAGCCATGATGCTCGATCACATGGCGGCCGGAGCCTCGCTCCAACACCCAAGCGACAGCAATTTGGCAACTTCGACCCCGCCGACGACACCAAGAAGATCCCGCTCGATCCAAGCTCCTCGGGAGAAGACGTTGACTATCGCACCTCCTCGACAAAAATAGGAAGCGGTGCTCGTCGGCTTTCTCCGCGCAAACGCTGACATGTTTGCGTGGAGTCCCTCGGACATGCCTGGCATACCGAGAGATGTCGCCGAGCACGCCTTGGAGATCCGTCCCGGTTCAAGACCTGTCAAGCAACGTCTGCGCCGCTTCGACGAGGAGAAGCGTAGGATCATCCGCGAGGAGGTCGAGAAGCTCGAGAAGGCCGGATTCATCAAGGAGGTACATCATCCCGAGTGGTTAGCTAATCCTGTTTTGGTAGAGAAAAAGAATGGAAAAATGAGGATGTGTGTAGATTACACTAGTTTAAATAAAGCATGTCCCAAAGTTCCATTTCCTTTGCCTCGAATAGATCAAATTGTCGATTCCACTGCGGGTTGTGAAGTACTTTCCTTTCTCGACGCCTAATCTGGCTACCATCAAATCAAAATGAAGGAGTCCGACCAGCTCGCGACTTCATTCATCACTCCCATGGGCATGTATTGTTATGTCACGATGCCTTTCGGCCTTCGAAACGCCGGGGCAACATACCAACGCTGCATGCTCCATGTTTTCGAGAAACACATAGGGGAGACCGTCGAAGCCTACGTCGATGACATCGTTGTCAAGACTCGAAAAGTAGAAAACCTTGTCGCGGACCTCAAATTGACGTTTGACTGCCTCCGGGCTAAGAACATCAAGTTGAATCCCGAGAAGTGTGTCTTTGGTGTGCCTCGAGGCATGTTGTTAGGGTATATCGTCTCCCAGCGCGGCATCGAGGCCAATCCCGAGAAGGTCGCGGCCATCATGAGAATGGGGCCGATTCGAGACCTAAAAGGGGTACAAAAGATCACGGGATGCTTAGCCGCACTCAGTCGATTCATCGCGCGCCTGGGAGAAAAAGCCTTGCCTCTGTACCGGCTCCTCAGAAAATCCGAGCACTTCACGTGGACACCTGAAGCAGAGGAGGCCCTCTCAAAACTGAAGAGCATGCTCACATCTCCTCCCGTGCTCGTGCCGCCACGATCGGCTCGAGACGGCGTACCCGCCGAGCCCCTCCTCCTCTATGTTGCCGCAACCACTCAGGTGGTCAGCACAGTCATAGTGGTCGAGAGGCAGGAAGAGGGGCACGCACTCCCCGTCCAGCGGCCGGTGTATTTCATCAGTGAGGTGCTCTCGGACGCCAAGGTTCGATACCCCCATATCCAAAAGCTGCTCTACGCAATCGTACTCACCCGTCGAAAACTCCAAAGACTACTTCCTTAGCCATCCGGTGACGGTAGTAACGTCATTCCCACTTGGGGAAATTATCCGGAACGGGGAAGTCGTGGGTCGAATCGCCAAGTGGTCGGTCGAGCTCATGGGCGAGACCATCACGTACGCCCACGAAAGGCTATCAAATCCCAAATGCGGCGGACTTTGTCGCCGAGTGGACCGACGTCCAACTCCCCCGGTCCCGAGATCCGAGCCGAGCCGTGGACCATGTATTTCGACGGGTCACTTATGAAGACAGGAGCAGGCGCGGGCCTACTCTTCATCTCACCCCTTGGAGTACACATGCGTTACGTGGTACGCATCCACTTTGCCGCCTCGAACAACATGGCAGAGTATGAGGCGCTCGTTACCGGGTTGCGCGTTGCCATCGAGCTTGGGGTCCGACGCCTCGATGCTCGAGGCGACTCGCAGCTCGTAATCGATCAAGTAATGAAAGCCTCGAGCTGCCATGACGAAAAAATGGATGCATACTGCAGTGAGGTGCGCAAGTTGGAAGCCAGTTTCCATGGCCTCGAGCTCAACCACATCCCAAGGCGCTTCAATGAGGCCGCAGACGAGCTGGCCAAAATCGCTTCATCTCGAGCGCCGCTACCCCCAGACGTCTTCTCGAAAGATCTTCACGAGCCATCCGTGAAGTGGGACTCGGGGGCTGGGGCAGGACCAGCCGTTGAGCCTGCTCCTACGACCGAACCCCCCTCGACAGGGGCCACGGTCATGGAGATCGACCAGGCTATGACCCCACCAACCGACTGGCGTGCACCATTCCTCGAATATCTCATTCGAGGGGAGTTGCCAGAAGATCGAGCGGAGGCAAGGCGACTAGCTCGTCGAGCCAAGACTTACGTCCTTTACGGGGATGACAGAGAGCTCTACCGACGGAGCCCAACTGGTGTACTCCAACGGTGTATCTCGATCGAGGAGGGCAAGAAACTGCTCCAAGACATGCACTCGGGGGCTTGTGGCCACCATGCTGCACCAAGAACCCTTGTCGGGAACGCATTCCGCCAAGGCTTTTACTGGCCCACTGCAGTTACTGATGCCATCAAGATGGTTCGAGCGTGTGAGGGATGCCAATTCTATGCCAAGCAAACGCATCTTCCAGCACACGCACTCCAGATGATCCCCCTCACGTGGCCATTTGCGGTGCCGGGGGCTCGATCTGGTTGGACCCCTCAAAAGACGACGGAGGCCACACCCACTTGCTCGTGGCCATCGATAAGTTTACCAAGTGGATCGAGGCCAAGCCCATCACTAACATCCGCTCGGAGCGAGCGGTCGAGTTCTTCACCGACATCATCCATCGCTTTGGAGTCCCTAACGTCATCATTACTGACAATGGCACCCAGTTCACAGGCAAAAAATTCTTGGACTTCTGCGATCGGAATCACATCCGTGTGAACTGGTCGGCAGTCGCCTATCCTCGAACTAACGGCCAAGTCGAGCGCGCAAATGGCATGATCTTGCATGGTCTAAAGCCAAGAATTTTCAAACGACTGAACAAACACGGCAACAAATGGGTAGTTGAACTCCCATCCATCCTGTGGAGTCTGCGCACGACCAAGAGTCGAGCCACTGGGTTCACCCCGTTCTTCTTGGTCTATGGGTCTGAGGCCGTCCTCCCCACTGACCTCGAATACGGGTCCCCTCGACTCAAGGCCTACAATGAGCAGACTAATCAGGAAAGGCTAGCAAACGCCATCGACCAAGCAGAAGAGGCGCGAGACACGGCGCTCCTACACTCTGCGCGCTACCAACAGAAGCTACGGCAGTATCACGAGAAGAATGTGCGCAAGAGGGACTTCAAAGTTGGCGATCTCGTGCTCCGTCGACGCCAAGATAACAAGGGGCGCCACAAGCTCACCCCTCCTTGGGAAGGTCCGTTCATCGTGGTCGAAGTGCTGAAATCGGGGACGTACAAGTTAGCGGAACATCGACCCTCACCAACGCATGGAACATCGAACAGCTACGTCGCTTTTTCTCCTAGGCCTCGATGCCTTGTACATATTTTCGCTTAAATCTTACCGCTCGTATGAATAAATAAGTCAATTTCTTACTTTTTGTTCATACGTAAGGTGGGCTCGACTTTGTCCTCACAAAGTCAAGCCCCCCTCGGGGGCTAGACCAGGGGGGGCCCCCCTGAAGTCCTCGAAAAAACGCACCTAGTTTTTTCGAAAACAACGCTCGACGTCATTTTCCCCTCCTCGCCTCGAAATTTTTCGTAAGCTAAGTATTTGCGTCACCTCGAGCCCATCGAGCCAGGGCGATCGAGCACAAGGCTTCCCACGCTTCCGAGCTACGGCACCCTAACTCATCCCCTCTCGAAGTAGTTCGAGCATAGCGCCAACACTTAGCTAAAACAAAGTAAAGGCAGGAAATGGAAAATGGTATCAAGCGCGAAGAAAAAACTAGAGCATAACGATTCAAGTTATAAGCGTCAAGATTTTTTTAGGCCACTTAGGCCATTCCACGATCAGAGTATTTTTTTTCTTACAAGGGCCTCGTTGCCCAGATTTCGGCTCGCAGGCCGGATAGAACTACTCTACGCCTGGCGGGAGGACTTCATGCAGCAGATCGCCTCCAAGACGGGCGCCCGGTTCTTCGGCCTCGGCCTTGAGCTGCTCGATCCGGGGGTTGACCCTTCCTTCTTGCTCGCCCTCGACGTAGGCGAAGCCGCTCGCCACGGCCTCCATCCCGGTCCGGGCCTCCTCCCTCGAGACGCTGAATCCCGAGTAAAAGATGGCCATCGTCCGGCGCGCAGCAAAAACAAGGGCCCCCTGGATACGATCCCGCAGGGAGGCGCCGAACTCGAGGACCCGGCTAGCGTAGCCCAGGCCAGCATCCGGCCCCTCGACATCCACCACTGGCGGGAAGCCCCAGTCGGCGCTGAGGGTGTCAAGGGCGCCAGTGATACGGGCCTTGGCCGAGATCACGCCTTCAGCCAGCGCATGGGCGGACTTGGCATACTCACGCGCGCCCGCCAGGTCCGCCTCCAAACCTGAAAAAGATGACAAGAATCAAGTACTTAATCAGGTACTCGAGCAACCCGTATAAGTCACGCACGAAAAAGGACTAAAAGACTCGAGCACTCACCAGTGCAGCGGGTCGAGAGCCTTTGCTCACGATCGAGCGCCCGCGTAAGTTCACCCTCTTTTCTCTGGAGGACGCGCTCGACGTCGTGTTTCTCCACGCGCAGCTCCTCATAAGCCCCGCGGGCGCCCGGATGGCGAGGTCTTTCGTCGTCATCTCTAGACGGAGATTGACCGCTTCCGTTTGGAGACCGCTCGCCCGCTCTTTCTCCGCTCGAGCGCGCTAGCAAGGGCCTCTTTTCGGCAGCCACCCGGGTGACCGTTGCTGCGGCTCCTTCACGTAAGCCTCGACGCCGGCCTTCTCCTTCGGGCTGCTCCATGTCCCGCTGCTTGGCCTTGTAGCCCAGCAGCGCGGTAGCCGCGTCCTGCTTAAGCTGCTCGAACGCCGCATGCAGCTGCGCATAATTCCAACGAGCGGACTCGGCCTCCTGCGCGGCTTGGGCGAGCTTCTCACCTGCCTCCTGCTGCGCTGCCCCGGCCTCCTGCGCCACTCGAGCGAGTTCGTCGTGGGTTTTCTTGGCATCCTCCTTGGCGGCGCCCAGGGCGGCGTTGGCCTCTCGAAGAAGCCGGGCAGACCGGTGCAGCTCCGCCTCAGCATCCCGCCCCAGGCGCACATACCGCCGGATCTCGTCCTCACTCTCACAGAGAGCGCGGATGTGAACCGACTTGGCGTATGAACAGCTTTGCGCCGTCTAAGCCACGAGAAAGGAAAAGTCAAATACAAGTAACGATAAGTCAAGTCCAAATAAAAGGGGGTCGTGCTCAAAGGTACTCACAGAAGAAAGCCGGGGCAGGTCCTCGGAGATGAGCGACAAAGCGGCCTTCAGAGCACGTTCAAGCCACTGACGGCGCTCCTCGGCCTCCATATGCGCCTCGAGCTCCTTCTGATCGTTCATCACGATCGCAGGGGCCTCGTGGTCGAGAGGATCGGGGAGCACCAGCGGCGGCCTTTCCCATAGAGGGAATTCCTCCCGCATCTCCTTGTCAACGGAGGAGTGGAGTCTCCTCACCGCCTCCAAATCGACGCCCGCCGTCACCACCCGCTCAGTCAGGGCAGTCGGGCGTTGTGGCAGGCCCTGGGAAGAGGACGCCTCCTGGGCGAGCACCCGCGCCTCGAGCTGCCTCCGTTCGTCAATAGAGGCGTCGGAGAGCTCAACGGGTCCAAGACCAACCGACTGCATATGGCCGTCGACGATGGCTGACGCCGTCAGCCTCCTCTGGGCCTCCTCCCAGTGGTCGGCCTCGGACATAACGGTGAACTCCACCTCGCCCGTCGTCGAGTCGGGCACAAGGTGAGGCACCATAACCTCCCCCAACCGCGGCTGTGGCAGCGGCGTTTGATGTGGTGCCAGGCAATGCTCCTCGAGTCGCTCCTCCCCTTGACCGCCGCCCTGGTGCTCATCACCGCCTGCAGCGGCGGGCGGCTCCGCCTGCTGCCCCACCTCCAGCTGCCGCTCCTCTTGCTCAGCCTGCTGCTCCACTTGCGACTGGCTCTCCTCGACGCCAGCGGCGGCAGGCTGCACCACCGGTCCCACCTGCTGCACCACCGGCTCCTCCGCCTTCTCCCCCTCCTGTGTGGCAGCAGGGTGCTCCTCGAGCGCATCCACTCGAACGGCAGCCTGGGTCTCACCCTCCTCAGCCCGTCGCCCGGCTGAGGGCTCGACCTCCATGTCCCGAGGAGAGGTTGAGGCCCGGCTCGGCTGGCCCTCAGCCACCGGTCCCGCCTCCTGCATCTCCACATCTCCCACGGGCCGGTCGGCGGCTGCGGGCGTCTCCTCCCCGCGCTCCTCCTCAAGCTGGCGCAGGCCGACTGGCCAGGAAGACTTGGCGCCCGAGCTCGGACTCTCCTCGAGCACGATGGGCTGCTGCTCCGATCCAGCCCCCGTCGCCGGCTCTGGCACCATTGCCCTCTGCTCGCCCGCCGCCGCGTCACCCAGCGCGCCTGACGATGTCGGGGTCTCAAGCGGAACGGCGGTCGAGGCCGTGGTGGTGGTGGCGTCCTTCTCCTCCGCTGCCTTGGCCACGACCCCGGCACCTGCACGGGATGCGGCCGCCATCAGACTGCCGCGCTTGAGCGCATCCTTGGCCCGCTCTAACCAAATGGGAGTAGAGGAAGGGAGAGTCACTCCACCTGGCATCGATGGGGTGCCGCTCGACCCTCCCGTGGTCCTCAGCCTCTTAGTAGGCACCATGGAAGGGAGGGATGGCAGGGTCTGCAGGGAACGCTTAGTCCTGGAAGAAAGAGAAAAACAAAAATCATTGTGACAAAATATTTTCACGCAAACGAAAAGCGCAACCAGGAACAGGTCGGCAAGAAGACTTACCCTGCGGCTGAGGTAGCGCTGCTCGAACGGCTCGGGGGCTTCTGAGCCCCAGGCGCCCCCCTCGAGTCGCTCGAGGGCTTGGGGACCTCGAGCCCGCCGCTTGCGCCGCTCGGGGGCCTCGAGACCCGGACGGCCGCCCCCGTTCCAGCCGACTCTTTGGCCGGGTCCGGCACGGGGTCCCTTGTGGGATCCTAGGTTCCGCGGGTCGAGGTCCGCTCGACCCGGCGGTCGCCGGACTGTGCGGAACTTGAAGTGCGCACATATGCAGCCTCCTGCTGCCGGGTGTGTGCGCCCGTTGAAGAAGAACGGTGGCGGGAGGAAGGTTCCCGCCGCGTCGGAGACGGCGCCTGCCGCGCCGGAGACGGCGCCCGCCCGCCATGGCTAGAAGGACGGGGCGACTCCTGCCGCCGCCCGCTTGAGCCGGCGACGACGAGCGAGTGCGGCGGGCCGGAGCGTTGGACGCCCCCACCCCGTTGCCTGCTTGGGCCGGCGACGGCGCTCGAGCACCGCGGCTCGACGACCCCTCCTGCTGACCCGCTCGAACCAGCGACGAGTCGTCGCGCAGGAGGCCTGGCGTCAACGTTGGCTCCTGCACGCGAGAGCGAGCAAGCGTCAGGGCTCGAGCGACGACGGCGTCATCACTGACGGTCGCCTCATCATCATCGTCATCGTCATCTTCCTCCTCGTCCTCATCGAACGACTCGAGACTGGGGGTCCAGTCGGTCGGGTCCGCCGCCAGGCGTATTTCACATTCCCGGCGGCGCCTAGCCTTACGCTTCTCCTTCTCCTCTAGCGCACGGGCCTTCTGCGCCTTGTCCTCCCTCCTCGACACCACGGCAGTGTGCGCTCGTTCACCCCTCAAGCGTCTTACCTCGCGGTCGGGCGCGTCCTCCTTCACCGGAGGCCTCGACTCCGCGTGGTCGTTGATGTTCGGACAAAAGAGCAGGCCTCGATAAGGATTGCTCAAGTAAAAGAAACGACGAAAAGAGGATCTCGAGAAAACTTACGTAGCCGAGCCGAGGTTGTACTCCGGCGCATGCGGAAGAGGCCGACTTGGTTCTCGCCAAAGTTCCTCCCCGTCGGTTGCGTCACGCACCCGAGCCACGATCGTAGCGACCGGGAGAGGCTCGTCGGACATCCCGCGGGGCTGCAAGCGCCGCAGGGTCGGCGTTCTCCCGTCATCCGGTCGAGCCACGGCGGGCGCTCGGCGAGCGGGAGCACCCGGCGGCCGTGGAACTCGGCAACCACATGCGCGATGTTGAGGAAGAAGTTGCCGGACCTCCGGTTGCGGAGGCTCGAGATGGCGTTGAGCAAAGAGTTCATGCGGGGCCGGCGCGCCCGCCGGGCCGGCCATGCGCCCGCTTGAAGCCGGGCTCGCTTAGCACCGCGCCGGTATATTCCGGAAGAGGCCCCCCTCGTTGCGGAGGTAGAACCATTCTCGATCCCAGTTGGCGTTGTTCGACGACCACGTGCCGGACAACCAGCATTCCTTCCTCTTCAGCCCAAGCGAGCAGGAACCCGCTCGAACATAGCGGCGGATCTTCGGCTGCACCGCCTTTTCCTTCTCCTCCTCCTCCTCCTCATTCTCCTCCTCGTTCTCCTCCTCCTCCTCGTCATCATCATCGCCGTCGTCGTCGGCGGCCTTCTTGCTCTTCACCGCTTTGGTGAAAAGCGTCGCCTTGAAGACGTGGGTGAACAGGTCCCACTGCGGCGCCATCCCCAAATATCCCTCGCACACGGCGGCATAAGTAGCCGCGAGCGAGATGGAATTGGGGTTGAAATGTTGGAGCTCAACCCCGAAATGGTGGGGGAGCGCCCGCATGAAGCGGCTCGGCCGCGCACCAAGTCCCCGCCGGTGGAACCTGATGAAGCTCAGAATGTAACCCTGCGGAGGATTGGGCTCGAGGTCGCCGTCGTCCGGCACCCTCCACTCTGGTAACCCCTCCGCCGGATTAGGCGGAAGCAATCCGCCGTTCACCAGATTGAGCAGCATTCCCTCGGTCACCGTAGACCGAGGCCACGGGAGCACGTCCGCCATCACCACCAGCACAGAAGGCTTGGCGGCGCCCTTGCCCTTGCCCTTGCCTTTGCCACCAGCGCCCTGGCCGGAGCTCTGGCCCGACTTCTTGGATGACCTCCCCATGACAGTGACGGAAGCGAAACGGGGAGAGCAACGGCGGCCGCGCAACACAAGCAGCGGTGGCGCTGGGAGCGGTGGCGCAGAGAACAGAGGCGGTCACGGGCTAGAATGGCGTGGCGGTCACGGGCGGTGGCGGCAACGGCGATTGGATCTAAAGCAGAGCACAACTGCTGGCGTGGGCGGCGAGGAAGGCAAGATTGCGGGGAAGAAGAACCAGGAGCCTGCTCCTCTATATTTATAGAGCCCAAGATGATCCGCGTGAGCCACGTCCAACGGCCCAGATTACACCATCCAACGGCCGTGCGCACCCGGCGGACTCGACGAAAAACGGTAACCGCACTAAATGACCTAACAAACCGCCACCTACTTTTTAGGCGCACACGACGCGAGGTGGAGCGGAACCGTCGCCAAGCCACGATCACCACGATACGCCGGTTTCCGCCTAAAAAGGCGCGCCGCTTGCAACGGACAAACGCGCATTGAATGGGCGCAATGACGGGACGTCTCGACGGACGGTCCCTTACACGGTAAGAAACCCAGGGACCCTGGTCCCACGAGTAAGTCTCGAAGGAGCGGAGGCTGACCCACGGACGGGTTCGAACAGCCGCCCTCGAGCACTAGAGTTAGGGGCGCCCCTGGGAAAGGAACCCTCGAAAGGTTCCGCTCGAGAACGAACCCTCGAACCCAGATGGCGTGTCCAAGGCAGGGCACTATGTATCTAAGAGATCCCGCCGACGGGAGGCACTCGAGCCGCCGGCCCCCTCGAACGGGACCGGTCCTCTAGAAACTAAGAGCCCAGCTTCAATGAGAGCGCCCCCGGGCCACGAGCTGTCTCCCCTCGAAAGGAGACGAGCTCTCACTTGGACTACCCGCCATCAGCTCACGAAGGGGTGTGGCGCTCGCTCGACTGCGAGTAGTGTCAGACCTCTCGCCACTTGGATCTGATCTAAGAGATTCAGCGAACTGGATCACGGCTCCAGCTCGGCCATTCGGGGCTCGGGAGCTCGAGTCACACAAACAACCCCCCTCGACACGGGAGGAGCGGGGAAAAACTCGGGGCTCGAACGGAGAACAAAATCTTACGCCTCGAGATGCCACAACTCCAATTAATAATACTCTTGCCCAAAATCGTTCATCTCAAAACCCCCGGAGGAATGCCTCATTCCTCCGGGGCCTCGAGCTACCCCCCGCGGGGGACGCTCGCGCGCCCCCCACGGAGAAAGGACGAAATAACTCCTCGAAATACCGACAATAATCCCAATTCTAGGTACTTCAAACTCCACTTCATGATCCCTTGTTTGAAGTTTCACAATCAAACAAGGGCTCGGGGCTACCGTCGGGTACCTAGATTAGGGGTCCTAAAACAGTACATTAGAGGAAAATAACCCAACCCATCTTACCTCTAAATCTCCCAAGGATTAACCCGAGAGAAACCCCAATCCTCCTCACACCGGGCCGGCCCACTACCAGCCCGCAAGGCCTCGAGACCCGCGCTCGAGCAACGGCCGCTCACCCGCTCGAGAAAAGAAATACGGAAACCGCTCGAGCGCGCGGCCGCTTGAGACGAGGACGTAAACCGCTCGAGCGAGCAGCCGCTCGAGCGGGACGTAAAACGCTCGAGCGAGCAGCCGCCGAGTCCGCCCACAATCATTACCTATCCAAAAGCACGCACATGGCTACAGTATGTGTAATAGTGGGAAGTATGCTTGCTCCGCCTAACCCCATGGCTACAGTGCGCGGCATAGTGAGAAGCATGCCGGTCGCTTCTCCTATTCCGCTGCCCATACCCGGGATTCAGGCGTGCCAGGCTGCACTATTACACCACGCCGGGTACTGTGGCGCGTGCGGCACTCTCTCCTGACGCCATCGTCAACACTCCGTACCACCAACTACGTCGCCCCGTCCCGTCGCTCGGATCACTGCCCCCTCGAGGCAGCTTCCAACCACTCAAGGAGTGGTGACGGACGCAACCTGAACAAGGGATACTCAGTGTTCTGTCTTTCCCACCTCGACGACCATACTGCGGGGTTCCCGGGCGCACGTGCTCGACTACGACAGCGCCATACCTCGACTACCTTAGCCCACGATCGAAAAGGACCGGCAGGCCATCAATGCCCACGCTGCTACAGGCTCGAGCCAGACCAAGCGGAGCGTCTACAGTCTCGACAACTTGACACGGTGCATGTAGCTCGACGTCACGCCACGACAGCCCTATCTACTTTGTATTCCTGAGCATCCCCTTGGCCTATAAAAGGGGATGCCAGGGCCTGGTCCAAGGGAGGTTTTTTCTTGGGACACCTTCATTCATGACACGTTTCCACGCACGCTAAGTCTCAGGACTCGCTTGTATTCACCCCTGTACAAGCACTTCGGTGCAAGATAATACAAGTCACACCCCACTGCTGGACGTAGGGCATTCTTTGCCCGAACCAGGATAAACACTTGTGTCCTTCTTGCATCACCATCCGGATTAGGGAGCACGCATAGAAATTTACTCGTTGGTATTATACCCCCCGGGGTACGAAACACCGACACTATGGCACTTCTAGAGGCGTCGAGGGCACGGGGTAATAGACGGCAGGAGGCCATGCTCGAAGAGTTCGTACGCATGAATAGCCGTATGGACAATAAGTTGCACAGCAGTAAGGACTGTGTCTTCTACCTTAGGAATGGTGCAAGGCTTTGGTACGACGTTTCCTTTCCTAGGAGATTCTACAGGGTCATCATATAGTAGACTACGGCTCTTCTAGGCACTACCTATTTGTGGCACGTCTATTGTCGTGGGTTCTAACTCTTGAAGCACTTCTTGTAGAACTTGGGCGTATCCATCATGGTGCTTGAGGTAGAAGGCATGCTTCTAAAAGATCCCCATCATTTGCATTGGAGTCCAAGAACATGGTTAGCAAGTCCATTATAAGAGGTAAGCCATGCACGAAATGGTGCAAGGTCGGTAATGTAACCGAAAGAAGGGCTGGTTCATCCTATTCTATCGTCCAAACCTGAGGGTCTCGTCCTAGGGTCAAGCAAGGAGCTGATACCAACTGAAACATCCTCAATTTTCCGCGAAGGGAAAAATCACAGAATGATATACAACAGTTGATAATCAATTCCATACATCGAATTTTGAGAATACAGAATACAAATAGAGGGGTTTACATTAATAATTACAACGCCGCACTGGCGTAAACAAAATATATCTATCATCCAGAACAGCTTGCGAAGGTAGAAGTAAAACGCGGAAGCAACTTCAATCTCCAACTTGAGCGCAGGCATGAGACCTTCTAATCCTTTCAATCCTAACATCACAGGAAAATCTGCACACCGCCAGATGTGTGCAGGCCATGGTCACCACCGAATGAGCTTTAGTGGAAAGAGAAAATAAAGGGATCTGGCGATCCTATATTTGGCTGTGGTTTGCATCCTAGCGCATGCGAAGTAGCAACAAGTATAATATATAATAATAATCAAGTTTAACACATTCCTAAATCCCACACACACATCCATCCACCATCCCATCCACACATCACCACACCTCACACCCCACACACCACACACCATACCCCACCACGCTTCACGTGGCCGGCAAGACGACTCCCTCTCGTCAGGCCTCAACGACCCGCAGCCTCCCAGGCTCACGGTCGGATGTAACATACTCATATCCCAAGAAAGGCAGAAGACTCCTCTCCTAGTCAAGTAAGCATCACACGGGACTGGTCCATAGCCATCAAGTCAGCTATGTATCGATCGATCAACCATACACTCTGCAGAGGTTTCACTATTCCACAAGATAGCCATCATAGGTGTGCCCACCTAGGCAGATATCGATCGCCATAAGCCTAGAACAAATACCATCCTGCCACTCGACCACGGCCACCGAGACCGTGAGACATAGTACCGAGCCTCGGGGGTCACTATGTTGGTTAAGGAGGGTGTGAGCACTCTCGGCCCGTACCTCCCGACACATCCGCTTACACCCAGACGGTAATGGCATTCGTTCTACCGAGATGGTTAGACCGTCTCCCTTCCCATTAGAGAGCGAGTGGAAAGTAAGCGTCCAATGATCCGGTCACTAGCACTCAAGTCCTTAGGTATTGGCCGGACAACGATGTCTCCCCGTATGGGCTAATCTTTACCGTGCCGCCACGGCACCCCTTTCCAAGGCTCCACCCCAAGGAGCTCACACCAAGGACACCTCAATCCAAACCGGTTACCCGCCACGGGTACTCACAAAGCGGGGATACCCGGGCCGTATCCCCTCGGCAAGACTCGCTCGAAGCTCGTCGTAATCCTGTCCGGCCGACTCAACCCTCACCACACACCCAAGACTCACGCAGCACACCGCTCATCACCATAACCACAAGTCCGGCATCCCAAGCCAAACCATTCCCGGGGGTTCACCACCCGCACCACATATACAATGCGAAGTGGAGTTATAATAAGTATGGTGATAATAAATGCAAGCACGCAGAAGGACGGTAATATATAAGTGCGAGCGCAAGGCTGGGTAACATGGCAAAAGGGCTTCGAACAAGGTAAATATAGCTCAGGCAATATCATGCATCATATACTAGCAAAGGAATAAATATAAAGCGCTAGCAGTTCTAAATATGCAATGTCTAATAGGATTCTCTAAAATAAAGGTGCTGCCATGACACCTGCGATGCCGAGGTAGTAGTGGTACGAATCCGGCAGTAGTGGTACAAGTCCGTCTGTAGTGGTACAAGTTCTCCTCCGTAGTCGTACAGTGGATCTCCACCTCACGTCCTCAGGTCGCTCCTCCCCCGAATCAACTCTGAAACCGAAACGTAATTGTCGCGTTAGCGACTCCTATAGAAGCCACAAAGAAGCAAATGAAATATAGAAGAACCAAATGCACTCAAACATAAGCTTAAACTGTACATCTCGATTTTAGATGAATTTCCATATATAGATCATATTTTTCGGAGCTCGTATGAATAAGTTATGAATTTCTGAAGTTTAAACAATATTCTGAAAATAATAAATGGCTGATTAATATGGGGCCGACACGTGGCAGCACCAGGATAGGCCACTTGGCACGCTGACTGGGCACTGACACGTGGCAGCTGACTGGTGGGGGCCAGGATGACGTCAGCATGACGTCATGATGACGTCACCCGTTGACCAGTCAACCCTAATTGGGCCGCTAGTGGGCCGGAATGGGCCGCCAATGGGCCGGTTGGGCTGGACTGGACCGGGCCGGGCCCAACACGTGGCGCTTCCTCGCTGTGCCACGTAGCGCGTCTGGGCTCCATTCGGGTCTTGTCCACGGCGGCGGTCTGGCTAGTGGCTCACGGTGGACCAACGTAGCTGGTCCATAGACCACTACGTGGCTCATGGTGGACCATGTCTATCCCACCTTTCTACCCTCTTGGTTTACGGTGAACTGGTTCCACGGAATGAGGCAGCAGATTCCCTCGGCTCACGGGTAGGGCGCACGGTGGACATGCAGCAGCGGGACCCACTGGCTGTGCCTTGGTTCACATGGACCGAGTCCATCCTTTTCTCTCCAACCTCCATCTTCTTCTTGTCCCCATCCATCCTCTGCTCGCTAGGACGACAGGCATGGCCGCCGGTGGCACGGTGGCGTGCGCGGGCGCCCTGGTGGTTCGTCCTCTTCCCTAACTTGTGCATCAGCACCGCGGGGTCGAGGGGGCATGGTGGTAGTTCCCCGGTGAGCTAATCACGCTCCGGCTGTCCGGTGCTCGTGGCCAGACGGCGGCGAGCGGCGGCGCTCCGTGACGATGAGCAAGGGCACGAGCTGGGCTCAATTGAAGGCTCGGTTCTTCGATTGGTACCACAAGGGTCGCGTTCGGCTTGCCAAAGGTGGCCAGGACGCAAAGCAACACGCGGCGCACGGCGGCGGCGCGTGGCGGCGCACAGCGGCGCACGGCACGGCGTCAGAGCGGCGCCAAGGCTTCATCTTCAAGCGTCATCTCCACCATCCGAGGGTGCCGCGGCGTGCGCGGCCGCGGCGCGCGCTCAACGGCGTGGTCTCGGCGGTCGAGACGGCCGGAGCCGGCCGGCGCAAGTGCGCCGCGGTGGCACTCCCAGAGCGTCCCGCGCGGACATACCTTCGGTGGCGAGGTCGGGGTAGGTCTCCCCCGCGGGTGTTTCGCGCCGGCGACTGGCGCACGGGGTGCGCCCCGTCGCGGCGGACGTTGTCCGGGGGGTCCAGCGCTTCCAAGGTGGCTTCTTCGCCGGAAACGGCGGCGCTCGCGCGGGCATGGCCGCGGCGCGTCTATGGCGGGCAGGTCCTGCTCCGGCGTATGGTGGCGCCAGGAGCCGGTGGCTGGGCTAGTCGCGTGCTCGTGTGTGCGTGTTCCGGGAGGCCGGCGATGGCCCTCGCCTACGCGCCTGGTGTGGCGCCATGGCGGATTAAGCAAGACCGCGAGGTTGGAACGGAGGTATGGCGGGTGTACCGGCGCGGTAGAGGATGAGGAGGGCTCGAGGTAGCGTCGCGGCGCGTCGGCAGGTTCGTGGTCGAGCTCGCGGTGCTCCTCGTTCCTCCCTGGTCCGGCTCCTTCCCTTCTTCCCGGCAGCACCTCCTGGCTCTGGTCCGGCGGCGGTTTCTTCTTCCCCGACGGCGGCGCGCTCCCAACTCCGGCGATCGGCTTCTCCTCCTCCGGTGGTTCCTTGCTCTCTTCTCTTGTCTCGGTGTGGTGTGGCTGGTTGGTTGTCACAAGGCGGCGGCTTGGGGTGGAGATGGCTAGGGCTTCGGCGTCGGGTTGGGCTTTTATAGCCGGGCGGCGCTCATGGCCGAGCGGTGGACGGTGATCAAGCCAACAATGCGATCAGGTGGCTCTCTGGGCTCCGGACGTCGCTGTCGAAGGTAGCTGGGTCCCGGCTGGCAGTGAGACGCGCCAACTGGCTTCGAGGCCAAGGAAGAGGAAAGGCAGGTGGCCGGCAGGCGCATGTGCGCGGCGCGCGCGAGAAGAAAAGGCGTCGCGGCCGCGGGCATCTTGTGGCAGGCTGTCGCTCGAGTCCGCCGGTGGGCTCCAGCCGTCAGTGGGGCACGACGATTTGCCTTCGTGGCCAAGGAGCGGGAGCAGGTGAAAAAGGCAGTGCGCGGCGACGGCCTGTGCTCCTGCCGCGACAGTTGCGAGCTCTGGATGGGCCGTTTCGCCTGGATGGGCCGGTCACGCTCGGGGGCTGGCTGTCGGCTCGGTGGGAAAAAAGGAAACCGGCTGGTCTTGGATTGGGCCGGTGAGAGAGCTGGGCCGCTCGGCTTGCTGGAAAAACAAGAAGGGAGAAGAAAAGAGAGAGGGTGCTCCAGTGGGCCGACTGGGCTGTTGCGGTGGAAAGAGGAGAAAAGGCCGAGTGGCCAGCTGGGTGGTGAGGGGCCGAAATGGCCATTGCCACCTCCTTCATTTGTTCGTTTTCTTTTCTTTTTTCTGTTTTGGTTTTTTCATTAAATGTTTTATACCTTGTATCTTCGGTACAATATTTTGTGGTGGTCATAAAGGTCATAGGATATGTTGGGATATTAATCCCATAATATATATATTATTTCATCTATTTATTGTATAAATAAATAGATGTTGGGTTGTTGATTTATTAGTCAATACAAGAATCCATTAAAAATCCAAATCAAACATGTTGCATATCGCCTTAATGGATCTAGCATGATCCAAACATAACTATCATACTTGTGACCAGATGGTGTAACACTTGGGCTATAAAAGTGTGGTACCTAGATGGGTGATCTGCATTGAGGTGCAAGGCTAGGTTTAGACCAATATGTGACCAGTGGTAGGTTCCTAGTGACACCTCATCCCTCTCGGCTTAGCACTAGGTACTCTATCTAGGTTAGGTTATGGGTGGACATCTAAGTAGTTACACCTTGGTTTAACTGCTAGGCTTACTCCTTATAGCACTATGGCGACTTGAGGGTCCACTAGGTGATAAGCATAGGGCTAGGGCATCTCTCTCTAAGTTGGCATAGTTAGTAGGTTGCTCCACTAGGGTGGTCTGGTGGGGTTCACCCATAAGAGTGGTGAGGTAGCTAGTCGAGCTAAGGTAGGTAGCTCCTATTATCGAGGTATGTGGTTTAGGCAACTACCTCTCAAGGATAGAGGTATTTTCCTGGGTTGGTGTGGGTTGGTCTACTAGGGTAGTTAGGTAGTGATAGGTGTGGGTCTCTTCTCCTACCATGACACTAAGTACCACATTTCTCATGTGAGGAGATATCACTACGGGTTGGCATGATGTCACTAGACTCTAACCAACTAGGGTCAAGTAGATAGTCACTTGGAGTGGATGGGTTCTATTATCATGGCCTAGGGTTCAGGATCAATACTCCTCTATGTGGAGTCATGGGCATAGGCCTGAGTCACTAAGTCACGGTTTTGGGGTGGTAACACTAACCACTAGTTAGCTCTAGTTAGGCAGTAGTTGGTCGTAGGATTTATACTATAGGCAGGTGTACATGTATAAATATTACACCATGGTGACATTGCTACTAATTCTAGCATAGGATCATTAGGGTTTAAGTTCATATCCTAGGGGCTATCACTAGGGCATACTGCATTGAGTGGTTGGTCATGGACTCTCATCCTTAAGTATAGGGGGGGTTTCCCTAAGGTCCTAATCACATGTGGCTTAAGGACTATATTAAGACACATGTGATGTTGTTGCATCGCAATGCTTAACAACTAAACAAAGGTACTTTGTATGCGAACTAATAGGGTTTCGTACATGACAAGCAACAAACAAAGGTTTATTTAGAAAAAAAATTTGTAGTTCGGATTTTTGGGATGTTACATATCATCGTAGCATTTTAACCAGGAGTAATCCAGTATCGTTATTTATAATTTTACCACCGGGAAGGGAATGCCTTTGGATAATGAGTGATGAGCAATGCACATGCGATAATGGAGAGCTTAACCTTGTCGTATCGATCATCTCATACGGGGTAAGTGTCACATAAAATATAGGAATGAATGATAAATGACATAAGATAAATGAGAGCATTTAGCCACATAAAATAATAGTAATAAGCCATCTCAACTTAGCACTCTAAGCTTATAACACTAGCATGGACTAGGACGATCTAGGGTATAATCCTATGTTATTCTAACTACAAAGTCAAAGCATACAATGATTAGTGCAAGAACATCTAGCAATCATGGCGGGAAAAGGTTACATCTATGCATAGTGATATTACCGAGAAGACAAGAGACATAGCAATGACTTCAATGTAATAGGTTTGTTACTTGCTAGACCTATACTCGGGAGAAGGGCTACAAAGGACTCAACAGGACTGTCACTCCCGCGATCTACCTCACGATCCGGAATATAGGGTGCAAAAGCAGATAAATACGGTCTAGGCACCACGCCTACACATTATTTACCACTCACCCATTGATCTAATGAGCAAGCGCTATACGATCCTATGCATAAACATAATTCTAGTCCAACTATGCTAAACATATAATCAAAGTAAACTAAGAACAATATAATTGAGAACATAATCAAATAGAGCAAAGTCAAGTCGATATAATAGAATAGAATAAAGTACTACTCATAGTATCACGAACAATGATGAATATTACAAGAATGTAGAGGGGAATTACCAAGAACTCCGACGAGATCCGGACTCCAAGCTAGGCTTGATTCCCTCTAGATCTATTCCTATTTAGCTATGCTACTAAACTATGGAGCTCTAATTGAGATGGTGGCTCTGGCTTCTACGAATTCGATGAGAGAATGAACTCTTGAATGAACTAGGGTTTTACCCGGGGCCGGGGAGCTCGAATATATAGCCCCTAGGATGAACCACACCCTCGAATCAAACCGACCTAAATGGACGATAATTATTCATCCTCAAAGGCGGTGGAGGCGGGATCCGCGAGACTCAACGTGATTGGGGGGTGGGGAGTCGGCCGACTCCCCCCCTCGCGGCCGACCGGCTTGCCCGGTGGGCCCCCGCTTTCGGGTGTTGCCTTAAGTCTTCTAGATTATACAATTTTACCCGTTCGGTCTTTATCTCTATGTAATCATGACATGTGGGCCTCCTTTGGTTCTCTTTCGATAACCCCTGCGAGAAATAGACAATCACCAAAACTCGTGGAATTACATCGGTGTAACCCCTATATCTAACAAGTGAACTCATATTAGTCCTTTCTCTTGCTGCATTGACGGTATAAAATTGATACTTAACGACCATCAACAAACTCCCCCAAGCTTACCTTTTGCTCGTCCCTGAGCAAAGATAGACTCAGTGATGGATCAGGAGTTGCTACAATGCTTTCATTCCTCACAAGTACACATGCGTTCAACAAGAACTTTCCTCCGGATTAGAGTGAACTATTCTGACTCAAACTTACTCATATTACCTTTCACCATGGGGCTTGTAACCGTCACTTGGGTCTTGAGTAGTTGAAAGATAGAACGGTCAAGTCAAGCGCCATGTTTCTCGCTCTTTGATTAACTATTATCCCGGAGTTTTTGCAAAGTTTTGAAATAAAACTCAGAGTTCCTTGTATGAACCTTTCAGGTCTCTCATTTGTGGTATTTCTGGATCCTTTCCAAGGCATGAGTAGTGTATGCCTTCTCTCTTCTCTCAGAATATGTGGTATTTATGGAACTAAGGCATAGTGGAAAGTGCCTTCTCTCTCTCACCCTACTTTCTAATAGGCTTATGTGGAGCTCATAGGTGGGGAGACACTCAAACTCACGTGCATATATTGCATAGTTAAGACATGGATCCAATAGGAACTAAAATAATAATAAAGTCATATGTGCATGTGAATGAGGAAATGGAATGGATGATAAGATGATGATAGGATGATGATGGGATGATGATGATAAGAAAATGATTATGAGGGGTACTCAACTGGTGAACATCTACTTCTACACTTGCTCCTTTGAGGATAACATGACTCCCTTTATTTGGAAACCTTGAAACTTGAATGGAAGGACTTGGCTACTCTTTCTTTTTCTTTCTTTCTTCTTTTCTCTTTTTTTTCTTTTTCTTCTTTTTTTTATAGAGCAACCAATCCTCACGGAAACGAAACTTTAGCAACGGGGGGAGTGTATAACTTGAAATGATAATGACTGGAGCTTGTATGTAGGCAAATAGAACGGCGATGATTATTTCTAGATGTTCACTCCCGGATAGGAATAGTACCTTTCGGATGAAGTGAAATGAATGGTGTATGTATATGTGGATGGATGGATGGATGCGTACTCCCGTGGTAGGAGCAAGATAGGTGCGTATCTCCGGGTAGAGATAGCACGATATGTGGTGGATATGGATCTATATGTGGGTGGTACTTCTAGGGACGAAAGTAGCACAAAAAATGAATGTAGTAGTTATAAAATGGGTGCATGCTTCGAGGACGAAGTAGCATAGATCAATGGATGGAGAGCACATAGTATTGACTTTAACTACATGATGATTCCTTATGGGTCCACAAAAGATAACCACACTCAATGCCTATAAAGTCTACACTCAAACCTACAATATGATCTATATAAACAGATGGGTTTTTCTAATCTAGTAAGCATGAATATATGGTGTGGTAGGAATTTAAACTCTCATCATAAAGGAACTCATCATGCAGGAATTTAATATTTTCAAAGATAAATTCTCGAACTCTAGTATCTCTAGGAACAAGATGGATAGCGGCTCAAAACCTTCCCATATCATACCCGTCAACCACCTAGACTTAGATCAAGTGTTTGCTACCCACAAGTTTCGGGTTCGAGCAAATCTCAAATCTAAACAGTTGTGTCCAAAACTCGGGAGAGTGCAAGGTTGAAAACTAGGTACTTGAAAGGAATTACGGCGAGCAACTATTCATCATCTCCATGTAGAGTTTATTCTAGGGGATAACTTTTAAAGACAGTTGCAAGAGCTCTCCAAAAGTAGTAAAGATAAATAAGGAAATCTTTACGGGTTTCTATGGTTATGCATCTTTTTTAGTAGTTTTAACAAAGCACACTCTAACAAAGCATAAATAGATAAGTTGAAAACACTTAGCTTGGTACACGGGGGATGCTCTCCCCCAAGCTGGATGTTGACATAGTCTGCTGATGTTGCTGAAAGGCAATGAAGACGTTCTAGTCCTCCAGGAGTGTTGTAGATAGTTGCTTTGTTGGAGACGGCATTCAATTGTCACGGGCGACACTCCGACGGGGGACTTGGATGTCCTTCTGCTGTTAGCTCTTCTTGATCCTTGATGTTCTGTGAAGCTCAAATAGACAACAAAGCTTGTGGAACTAATTAAGTGTTAGTGACAAAAACCTCTAGGCTTTAGTTGTCTAGAACTTTCCTAACTTAAAACTCATTCTAACGGATCACAAGAAATATTTTTATCTTTTTATTATTTAAGGAATGCGAGACGGGGAAAGATAAATATGCTTTGAGAAATTATTTTTGTGCCACCACAAGAATGATTATCCACATGGGGCTTAAAGTTTTTCTGGATGCAAATGCACAACATCTTTATTTTCTTTTCTAATGCGAGATAAAAAAAGTAAAGATGCAACTAAGGTGCAAGTAGGAAAATAAGGATGCTAAGGTAAAATTACAATGCTGAAAAAGTGATGCTGATAAATACCAAGTTACCTCTTGGCGCGGCGTTCGGTGGTTTTAAGTCCTCCGAACAGGACTTGTCATGTTCGCTCATTTTTCAAGGGGCGCCTCTGATGATGTCGCCTCGTGTGTAGGAATTGATTCTGATTTTGCTTTTACCTTCCACACCTTCTTTGTTGGAGAGGATGACCTTGAGGAGGAAGCTTCTTGGATCACTTGCTTCTCTTCTGTTGGTAGTACCTCCTCTTCTTCCGCAACATTTTCTTCAGGGTACCGGTCTTCATATCTTGACACTTCTCCCTCATAGTCGCCCATCCATCTCGTAGTGATGTTCTTCTTGTTCGCGACGGTACGCTGCCTTCTCCTTGCTCTGTTCTTCTTGGGCTCTTCGGTGATTATATAATTATTGTTGAAGTAGCGGCGTACCTTCTCGTGGGAAAGTGGAAGTGAATCTCTCCCCCCCAATATAGATGATAGCTTTGGTGGTGTTCGGGAATGGTCTTCCTAGGATGATTGGAGGATCATAGTCATCTCCCATGTCAATGACTAGGAAGTCAGTAGGGACATAATGGTCATCTATTTGGATGAGGACATCCTTCACTTCTCCTTCGACGAAGCGGAATGTCGATCCGCCATTTGTAGCCGTGCATAGGTGGGCTCCAAAGGCATAGTGCCATATAGATACTCATAAGTTACCTTGGCCATAATGTTGATGCACGATCCGGTGTCACGAGACAACTTTTATTGAAAGAGCTTCGTTGATGGAGCATTGAATGGTTGTGACACACAGGTCATCCTTCTTGATCGAGACGTGGGGACTGAGTAAGTGGTCATGCTCCCCGTGGACCGCAATGACCATCCTCACTGTCTCCGTCTTCTTGGTCTTCTTATCTTTGTTCTTGCTCTTCTTAGCTGGATTCTTCTTCTTCTCACTGTTCGTTGATGAGGGTGTCTCAAAACTACGGCACTCTGTTCTTGAAGAAGAAGGTTTCTCTCTTGCCCTTGATGTTGAAGATGATCTTGGCGTGTTGGCATACATGATGGCTCCAGCGGTGTTCAAGAATGGTCGTCCCGGGAATGATAGGGGACCTTTCATTACTGCCTGTATCCACTACCACGAAGTCTGCGGAATATACGAGTTGCCTACCCGTACACATATATCTTCTAGTACTCCCAAAGGGACACGGAGTGACCGGATCCGCAAGCCGTAAGCACATAGTTGTGTATGTTAAGGGGCATCGAATAGCTTCTCATATATCACTCTTGGCATGATGTTGATGCTTGCACCGAAGTCACAGATTGCCTCATTAAAGTTAGTACTTCCAATGGAGATCGGAATGACTGGTCTCCCGGATCGCCCTTCTTGATTGGCGAGTTGAGTCTATCCATGACCCCTTCGATGGATCACTCCGGCTATCTTCTACATTGAATATATCAACAAGATTTGCGGTCTCGAGCTCTTCGGGTTGTCCCGCCAATTTACCTTGGCCGAGTGGAGGGAGCAAGGTTGACAAGTCATTGTTGTACTGCGACTCAAGTATCTTGTTGAAGCTGAGCTGACTCTTGATGGCATTGGAAAAGCCATCCATTCTCGTGTTGAGTGTCTCTAGGACCTTGTCATTTGATGTCGGCTTCTTGGACAAATTGTCCATCATCTTGCCTTGGTTCAGCACTAACTCTCTCAAAGGCGGCCGGTTGTAATTATTGTAGGAGGAGTTGTTACCTTGATAGTTGCCCGAATAATTGCCGAGTAGTTAGGCCTCCGCTGCTGATTCCAACCTTGATTCCGCGAGGACGATAGTAATTGTTGTTGTTGTTGTTGTTGAGGTAGTTCACGTCCTCCTTTAGCTCGGGTAGTTAACACCGTGTGCCCGCACTCTCCACACTCTTCACATGTCATGCGAGCATCATGTATGTGCATGACTTCTTTCTTCTCCGGGGCTCTCTCATCGAGCCTCTTCATTAGCAAATCCATTTTGGCGACAACATGTCTACCTCCTTCAAATAGTGCATTCCTCCACCTCTCTTGCGGGTCTCGAGTTCTTTCTTCACTCCAACCTTGGTTGGATGCCATCTTCTCCACAAGAGCCGTGGCTTGAGGAATAGTGAGTGATAAGAATGCACCTCCGGCGGCATCCATCGTCTCACGTGTGTTGTTGCTAAGCCCATGGTAGAATGTCTCGCATAAGCAGCCAATTCTCCATGCCATGATGAGGACACTCGAGGATGTAATCTTGAAAGCGCTCCCAAGCTTCGGGGACAGTCTCATCATGATGTTGCTTTGAAAGCTTGATATCTTCCCACGAAGAGCATTTGTCTTGCCCATGGGGAAGAACTTCACCAAGAAATTGGTGGAACATAGTGCCCACGTAGTATTCTTCTCCTTATTGGCGTAGAACCACTGCTTCGCTCTCCCCAAGAGTGAGAATGGGAAGAGGCGAAGTAGTATAGCATCTCTGGGGACATCCTTGATAGTGAATGTGCTACAAATCTCTAGGAAATGTTGGAGATGAGCACTAGCATCTTCATGGGCCTTCCCACAGAACTGGCTTGCTTGCACCATGTTGATCAGCGCAGGCTTGAGCTCAAAAGCTCCCTCGATGTCCGCAGCTGGTCCAGTACGAATGTTGTCCGTAGTGGGAGCTGAGAACTCGCGGAGTGACTTATTCGCCATGGCTTCAAACGCTGGTGTCAAGTCTCGAACGAAAGGTCGACTTTCTGCTTCTGACAAACTTCCAAGTTGAGTTGATGATGATGATTGATTGGTCTTCTTCAACTTGCTTCTGGCCTTCCTGATTAAAGCTTCTGGATTGTCAATATAGTTATCAGGAAGAGTAGTCTTGATTACCCTGCATAAAATACACAAGTAGACAAAACAAGGGTAATCCTGTAGAGATGGGTTAGTATGAAAAAGACTACTCGATCACATTATCTAGTGCGGTCTTGCTCATTATCCTTTGGCTTTCAACCTTCCCCCAGAACGCGCCAAAAATGCTTGTTGATGTCTATTAAGTGCAACCGAAATAAAGAGGGTTCATAAGCGCACGAATATATCATCGTAGCATTTTAACCAGGGAGTAATCCAGGTATCGTTATTTATAATTTTACCACTTTGGGAAGGGAATGCACTTGGATAATGAGTGATGAGCAATGCACATGCGATAATGGAGAGCTTAACCTTGTCTCGTATCGATCATCTCATACGGGTAAGTGTCACATAAAATATAGGAATGAATGATAAATGACATAAGATAAATGAGAGCATTTAGCCACATAAAATAATAGTAATAAGCCATCTCAACTTAGCACTCTAAGCTTATAACACTAGCATGGACTAGGACGATCTAGGGTATAATCCTATGTTATTCTAACTACAAAGTCAAAGCATACAATGATTAGTGCAAGAACATCTAGCAATCATGGCGGGAAAAGGTTACATCTATGCATAGTGATATTACCGAGAAAGACAAGAGACATAGCAATGACTTCAATGTAATAGGTTTGTTCTGCTAGACCTATACTCGGGAGAAGGGCTACAAAGGACTCAACAGGACTGTCACTCCCGCGATCTACCTCACGATCCGGAATATAGGGTGCAATCGCAGATAAATACGGTCTAGGCACCACGCCTACACATTATTTACCACTCACCCATTGATCTAATGAGCAAGCGCTATACGATCCTATGCATAAACATAATTCTAGTCCAACTATGCTAAACATATAATCAAAGTAAACTAAGAACAATATAATTGAGAACATAATCAAATAGAGCAAAGTCAAGTCTCGATATAATAGAATAGAATAAAGTACTACTCATAGTATCACGAACAATGATGAATATTACAAGAATGTAGAGGGGAATTACCAAGAACTCCGACAGATCCGGACTCCAAGCTAGGCTTGATTCCCTCTAGATCTATTCCTATTTAGCTATGCTACTAAACTATGGAGCTCTAATTGAGATGGTGGCTCGGCTTCTCCGAATTCGATGAGAGAATGAACTCTTGAATGAACTAGGTTTTACCCAGGGGCCGGGGCTCAATATATAGCCCCCTAGGATGAACCACGGCCCTCGAATCAAACCGACCTAAATGGACGATAATTATTCATCCTCAAAGGCGGTGGAGGCGGGATCCGCGAGACTCAACGTGATTGGGCAGGGTGGGGAGTCGGCCGACTCCCCCTTGGGCGGCCGACCGCCGCCGCCCGCAGGGGGCCCCCGCTTTCGGGTGTTGCCTTCTCGGAGTCTTCTTCGGCCGACGGCGCCCCAAGTGGGCCCCCGCTTCAGTGTTGCCTTCTCGGAGTCTTCTAGATTATACAATTTTACCCGTTCGGTCTTTATCTCTATGTAATCATGACATGTGGGCCTCCTTTGGTTCTCTTTCGATAACCCCCTGCGAAATAGACAATCACCAAAACTCGTGGAATTACGTCGTGTAACCCCTATATCTAACAAGTGAACTCATATTAGTCCTTTCTCTTGCTGCGTTGACGGTATAAAATTGATACTTAACGACCGTCAATAGCAACCCTGGCTAAAATTTTATGCTCTACAACTTTCTCAACTGGGCCATTTTCAAATTTTGAAAGGAAAATTGAATTTTGAATCAAATTTTGAAAAGGGGACAAAAACCCTAGAAACAAATATATGCAATTACTTTTGATTTTTCAATAAAACTTGAAAAACTCCAAAACTATGGAATACTCAACTTTTCAAGCTGCACATTTTCTCCAAAAAGAGTTTTTCCAAAATATGCATAGTTTTTGAATTATGATTTGAAATTCAAAAGGGGACAACTGTCGGAAAAACCGTATTTTCAAAATAATTTGAAATTCTTTTTGAAAACTTGAAAAACTTTGTTCACCATAATTGTAGCTCTCATCGAGACCCACAATTTTCCTTTTTGAACCAACCCCAAATTCTTTGTATATTTTGAAATACGAGAAAAGGGGATAAATGGGGTTTTGGGGAAAAACGGGGTTTTGAAACGAATTTTGAACTCGATTTACGTTCTACACTAACTAATCGGTCATTAGCAATCACAAGCATCATTTCATATGTAAAACAAAGCATCACATTAAAAACAATATTAAAATATGAAAACAATTACGCCAAGATACTCGATGCTTAGGTTTTAATAAAGTACTAAATCAAGTTTTAGTTGTAATTAACATCTAGGATGTTACAAATACCCTCGGAATATGATGAGCACGGAAACCCTCACAAAATTCAGCCCAAGTAATACGATGACCTTCAGGATGTTCAGAACAAAGTTAGCCCACCAAGTCCCGAAGCGGTGCCTCGCAGCTTGCCGTTGTCTTTAAAACAAACAAAGGCTTCGATGTTACGTACACTCAATTAGCCCAAACTTCGCTTCATAGTGCGGAGCCATTCATCTCGCTCCATGGGTTCATCTCGCCCGGTGAAAAACCGGAGGACGGGTGTCGTGAAATCCACATATGTGGTTTCATCTCTATTATTTCGCCACGATTTCCATGTTGGACATTCGATTCGATTTTGAACCATCGTTGTTGTGGCATTAACTAAGGCCGCAATAGCTTCGGCCAAAGTGGGTGGAGCAGTGGCGGAAATGGAGCACCGTTATCGACATCCTGTTTCATCAACAACCATACTTAATCACATGATTTATTGAGCTAAACAAGGCGATGTTACGAAATTTAACACACTTATGATACATTATTTTTGATACACGTCTACTCATAGACTTATCAGTCCAACCCATACTAAGGTTTTATGAAAAGAAAAGGGAAACTGCTATTTTACATAACCCTCTGCATCTTCAAACATCATCATCACTAGGGACCATTTGACCATCATCCCCATCACTGACAACGGGGATCACATCCTCCTCTTCAGGGATCTTCCTCGATTCCTCCATTACCTCTTCAGGATCTTCTTCATTCTCAAAGTTCTCCACATGGCCTTCTTCCGCTCTTCCACTATGTCTTCTTCATTCTCATCGGCATTGGAGCATCTTCATATTCATATCCGAGAATCTACTACAAGTCCCAAATCATCCCGTGCTTTGCCCGACGATAATCGGGGTCCAACGGAGACGAGCCATATGAGCACGATCGGCATTTATCTCATTTGTATAATCTTGCATGACTTGTATATACCCTTCCGGTTGAAGAATTTGATCCTAGCTTCATCTTCACGCTGCCATGCATCATTTCTCATCACTCTCATCATATTGAGTGACTTAACCGTAGCATCCCTGGTCTCTAGTAACCTCGGCAAAGTTTGCCTAGTCAACCTCTCAATCTCGAGACTCGGGTGTAGGATTAGGATTACTTGCTACTTGCTCCTTCATTCCTTGGGGCTAGGCGATGCTTTGGAATTCCTTTAGAACCAGTCCTCTTCATCGGAGCCCATTGACCCTCAACCATCCTATAATAGATAGAATATCGATAAGAAACAGATGGATTGGGATCGGAAGGTTAGCATGAATAGGATTGATTCTACTTAACCCAAACCACTTTAAGAAGGAAGGTAATCTAAACAAGTTAATTAAACATGATGCATGAATCGAACTTACGATCTAAGCATAAAAGGTTTTTAAAGAAACACATGCGTAAAGGTAACTTTTATAACATAGGGCAATATTATGCTACTCCATTACCATACTTTTACAATAAGAATAAGGGTCGATTGAAAGAATCATAGGTAAGGAATAAGCAATTTGGACCCAAAATAGTCAAGTTAGGTTTTTAATCGATCCAAAACCTTTTGAAATTTTCGCAATGAATATTACAATAACTCTTTAAATAATGATCCGGCTCGATACCGGCGTGGCGAACCTCCTAAATAATATGGCCCACATGCATTTATCATTGTCTAAATAGACTTCTGATAGCAATGCATGTGTGCCATAAGACTTAAAAAGGATCTGTCGGGTAGATTCCCGAAACTTCCACGATTCTCCAAGCGGGATCAATCATTATAAAGAGACATTGCGGTATTACAACAAATTTATTCAAATAATATACATCGAGTAAAATAGCGGAAGGATTACAATAATATAGGTTTACAAGGCATTTGGTTCAAAACTTACAAACCATATGTTTAATTATTACAAACCATAATAGTAGTGGAGTAGCGGTAGATAGTTTATTTACACAACCGGTCGATGAGCTCGCCCAAGAGCCAAACACTCTACTCGTCGTCACTCTCCGCAACGATCGTCATACGACGGGATGCGTGCAAACCCGCTCCGAGGCTCACCCGCAACAAGGGTTCAACAAACCCGAGTACAAAAGTACTCAACAAGACTGACCCGACGAAAAAGAGGGTGAAGACTAAGAAATGCAGTCGGAGGACAAGGTAAGGCTTGCAAGAATTCAAGAATTTTTGCGAGAAAAGCTTTTGAAAACAAAGTTGTAACTTAACAGCTCTCTTGCTCTAGCTCAAGCCGACCAATCAACCTCAATTGATATCTAATTATTAATCAAGTAGTTACTACGATGATGAATAACGATCGAGTCTTCTTCTCCGAGAAGCACGGCGATTCGAATCCATTTTTACCCAGCTGGGACCTAGATCACTGATATACCGGAGACTCTAACTCCGCTGCATACCAGATCACATGATATACCAGGACACAACCACAGCCATATATCAACCACAACACCCAGTGTGTGGATTTGCTAAAGTCTCGATACACCAAATCACCATCGAACGGGCCTTAGAGCATCAACAGACGGAAACACTACAGAGAGACTCCATTCCCAATGCAAGTTAGCCGTCCAGACTCAATTTAATTACTATCATCGTGATTCCAACAATAAAAGCCATTCTCATCTTTTTCATTCTTGACATAACGAAAACTTAACTAAATAAGCGTGTCTAAGCAATTCTACGCATTTTCTTAAACGGGTAATGAGGAATACGGAAATAAGACAGGTAATGCATTTGGTGGGTTTTCACTCAACTCCTAGCCTTTAATGCAACAACTCAAAGCTGAGAGATAAAAATTTTATAAAACCAAGGTAAAGGTTTAATGCATCCGGGGCTTGCCTTGATACTCGGGGTAGACGATCTCTGGCTCTGGATTAACACCTGGCTCCGGGGTCTGCTCTTCCTTGATCTCTGATTTGGACAACGTTAAGCTCTCCGTTAACGAAAGCTACTCGATAACATGATATGATTTAACATGATGAAATAATAAACATGATGCTTGAAGAATGCAGGAATAAATTGATAACTTGAGTACAACTTTCCTTCACGAAAACGTCGCAATCTAACGAGACTAACTAATTAAATAAATAAGCGAAATAAATAATAAAACAAAATTTGTCAAAACAATTCAAAAAAATTAAACTTAAACTCCTCAGGCCCTAAGAAGGCTACAAAATAATTTTCATGATTTTTGGAATAACAAATAAATAATTAAAAATCAAGGAAGACTCATTTTTCAATTAAAAGGGCTAATTTTTGAACATAGAAAAATTACTCAAAATAAATATTTTAAATTTTTCCTAGGTAAATAATACCATAAAGAGCCTCCACAAAAATTTTCAGGATTTTGGAGCTATGGATAATTCCCTATGAAAATAACAAATGGCTTTACTATTCACTAACTCGAAAAAGAATAAAACTAAAAGAAAAAGAAAAGGCGGATCGGGCCGAAACCGGCCCAAGCTGGCCCAGCTAGCCCGGCTCGGTTGCGCGCGCACGACAAAGATGCGGCCTAAGCGGCGCAGCGCGCGAGCTGGCCCAACTCGGCTGCCCGAGGCCCGGCGGCCTGCGATTTTGCAAAAAGGCCCTCGGGTTTTTACGAAATTCTAACCAAGTCTATTCCCTATTCACTGAGTCACGCAACTTTGCACCAAGGACCCTGGACTAGTTTGAATTCTCAAACACACGTCCTCGCGAACTAAAACAGGAAAACGACGCCCTGACCGGCTCGGTCTCGCCGGCGGCGGGTTTTCCGGCGGCGGCTGGAGATCTCCGGCCCGGCAAGACACGGCGCACTCCTGGAGGCACTAAAGCGGCGGGGATGCGGCGGCGCAAGGCTGGCCACGGCGGAACGGCACGGCGGCGTGCGGTAGCGGCGTGGTGGTTCGTCGGAGGCTTCCCCGGCGAAATTGACGCGCACACACGCACCTAGACATCTACGCGAACACGATGAACTAGTTAATCGAGCGCAAATAGCAACCTATGCCGGCGCTACTCGCACGACGGCGGCGGTGACACGGAGCCCGGCGGCGGCAACTACGTTCCGGCGACCCCATGGCTTCTCCGACCTATCTAACAAAGACCTACACGAGCGGGAGATCAAGGCGACTTCGATGCACATGAAGATGAAGATTAGGAGGCGGCGGAAGATAGTCCTCACCGGGAACGGGACGGCGGCGAGTGGGCACGACGCGCTCCGGTTGGCAAGGTAGGTGTCACGGCAATCTCGTGCGCCAAATCAAAGACCAAGGGGAGCATCAAGTAGAGGACATCAAGGCGAGCTCGAGGCGAGAGGAATTAGAAAAATGACCAACGGCGGCGACGGAATCGAAGGTGAGGTTCGCGGCGGCTCCGGACACCCGCGAAGAAGATGCCTCCGCTCGGTTGATTGAGACGACGACGGCTGCGAGGCTAGGGCTTGCCGGACGCGTGAGCGCAAGGCGAAGCTGGCGGCTCTAACAATTTGGCAAGAGGTGGCCAGACGACGACGATGGCGCGAAGCAGCTCGGGGCGGCAATGGCGGACGGCGGTCAGAGGGAGAAGAAGAAAAGATGGCGACGGCTTCGCTATTTAAACGACCATGACGACGAGACGACGATCGACACGTCAAAACGGAGCGCCTTCGAGCTGCTGGCGCGCTGGAGGGCGGCGCGGCATGGCGGTATGGCGCCGGCGGCCACCGCGACGGGAGGAACAGGGGAGGGAAGATGGAGATGATGACGTCGCCGCTACGGGGCCAACTTTAACTCAGCGAGAAAGATCTTGATTTTCTCCAAGAATTAAATGGAATCACCAAAAACTCCAAAAACAAACCCCCACTGATTTTTCATGAACTACAACTTTCTCAAAAGGAGCATTTTCAAATTCTGCATAGTTTTTGAAATATGAAATCAAATTCAAAAAGGGAACAAAACCCTAGAAGCTAATTTTTGCAATTACTTTTGATTTTTCAACTAAACTTGAAAATCTCCAAAACTATGAAATACTAAACTTTTCAAACTGAACATTTTTCCCAAAAACAACATTTCCAAATTTTGAATAGTTTTTGAAATCTAGCTTAAAAACCAAAAGGGGACATTTGCTTCAGAAAGCTGAATTTTCAAATTTATTTGAAATTCTTTTTGAAACTTGAAAAACTTTGAATAGCAACCTTGTTGCTCTCATCAAGATGCTCAATTAAGCTTTTTGGACCAACCCCTAATTCTTCACGGATTTTGAACTACCGAAAAGGGGTAAAACAGGTTTTCGTCAAATCACATTTTTACAAAGAGCACATTCAACCTATGAATTTTAAATTTGTTTTAGTTGATGCACATCAAGGTGAACCTAATCATGGATGCTTTGCAATGCATTATGATGATATGGCATGTTTTAGTTAATATAACACCAGAGGTGTTACACCCCCCCTACACACACACGGTTCCGCTGGCCTAGGCAGGGTCGTCACCTCGATGGCCCGGCGAGCAGCCTCCAGCGACGGTGACTGTCCAGCCGAGGGCGTGCAGTCGAAGTTAGAGTCGCCGGAGTCCTCCAACCACCGTCGAGCCTTGGTTCTACCCGCCAAACAGGGGGCCGCAGTGGAGATAGCCCGCACAGACACCGTCGGAGCAGCATCTCCGTCTTCATCATCATCCTCGGCATCGTCCGAGACATCCTCGATGATAACGACCGACTCGTCCTCCCGCGTGCCAGCATCTGGGGGGGTTGGCCCGGCCACCATGCTGGAGGACCCCAACAGCGTCGTCGATAGTACCGCACTGTGGCAGGTGACCGCAAAGGCCGTGTCCACGGGCCTAGGCCTCACCGACAGTGGAGGAGGCGGGGACGACCGCAAAGGCCCCGCGACGGCTCCAGCAGGGCTGGTGCCAAGGGCAGGTGCGGCGAGGTCGACCGCGGCCATCCCGCTGTCGTCGAGGTACGTTGGGTCGGACCCCAACTCGACTGCCATGGGGGTAGCACGCGGGGTCGCGGTGGGGGGAGGCGGAGCCTCACCACGAGCAGCGCCGGTGAGCTCCATGGCTTGCTTCCCAGTCGGCGAAGCACCAAACTCCGTGGACGGGGAGGAGCCGGGTGACGAAGGCGACGACGACGCAGGCCATGGCCGCCGGCTGTCCTTCGGGAGGGAGACACCACTCTTGCCACAGCCATTACCGGGGCAAGACCTATCAATCGATAGATCAGCTGGAGAAAGGAACGGATCTGCTTCTGGCTGGAGAGATTTGGTAGGATTGGGGGTGGATTTTGAAGGATTTGGTGGTTTTTTGGAGGGGGCGGACGAGGAGCGGGGGCTCGAACGACTCCATCACGTGATGGCCTGTATTTATTTTTCCAGCACGTATGTTGAATTTTAAAATTCAACATACGTGCTGGACAAATAAAGGAAACAATGTTGGTCAAGATCTGCTATATATTGAGGATCCAGTAGTAGAACAACACGGTGTCGGTCGTCGGCGTCAAAAAAGAAAATGAGCCCATGCCACAATACATGTTTAATTTGTGTGAGTTAAATAACAAGCCCGCTGAAATAATAATAAATAATACAGACCGATCGATGTCGGCACACACGGCATGCATGTACCGATGGAGCTAAGCTCTGGTGGATGAGGCTTAAATATAAGAGTAGATTGGACAGAGCTATAGTTTGAAGCAAAATCAAGAAAGGGCGTCAATACTATTATGTTCTCATGACTGTATTTTGATATATCTTCTTAAAATACAACATGTTCACTTGCAGGGGAGGGGAAATAAGCTGAGAAATGGTCAAAAAAACTTTCTTCTGGCATGATATATGTTATATGATAAACCTATCAAAACATTGCTCCCTGATCTTTTTACTCTTTGTTGCGATCAAAACATTACTGTTTCTCAATTCAAGGCTGATCATTTACAAGTGACATTTAAAAGATGGTTGGTTGATGTTTGGTTAGTTGCTTGGGTAGAGATTCTAGTAGATGTTTCCAGGGTTGTTTTAAGTGAGGGGAGGACATGATTGTTTGGAATTTTTTTTTTGGGGGGGGGGGGGGGGGGGGGGGGGGTGTTTTAATCTGTCTATAATGCCTTGACTGATTCAGGTGTGTACAATACCCTCAAAAATCAAAAAAAAATTGTGGATGTTATAGTGCAGCGCTCACCAAAGATAATATGCTTAAGAGGAAATGGGCTGGTGACCCATCTTGTTACTTCTGTACTCAACCTGAAAATGCTACTCATTTGTTCTTTCAATGTACTATAGCCAAAGCAGTTTGGGCTATTGCCGTTGTATGTTTGAATGCCAATAATATTCTGAGTAGTTTTGATAGTTGGAGGTGGTGTCGTAGATGTTACCTCAGGGTGAAAAATTCTTTGCTCTAGGAATTGCAGCCATTTTATGGGCTATTTAGAAATCTCGTAACAAAGTTTGTTTTGATAAGAAAGATATTCATGATCATGTTATGCGTGCATACTTATGAAGTATTGGGTGGGTCTCTACACAGGTGGTGACAAGAAGATGATGCTGATTGAGGGCATTGACACAATTCTGAAGATCGCCTCTGATCTGGTAAAGAAGAAGAAGAAGAACATGATGCAGACGTCAATCATACAAGATGAAGGAAGATGAAAGAAAGGGAATGCAATGAAGACACGAGATGAGGAGGAGATACTCCTCCCTAAGGGTTGTGCTCTTATGATCATGTCTTTTTCTCACACTCTTTTTCGCAGGTATCTAAACATGGCTTGTAATAAGTTCTTGTACTTCTGGGAATAGGTGTTCTTCTAGACGTTGAAGATTCATCATACTTTGTATGTCATATCAATTAGGTCCATTCACGTGGGATCTCCATGCTGATGTGGCACGCTTACTTGTCCATCTAAAGTAACTATTGACCCTTTATTTTATCAAACGTGTCTTAATGTCTATGTTTTTGACCAAAGTCTTAATGTCTATGTGGCATGATAGATATAGAAAGTATTCTATACACCCTCCATTTCAAATTATGATACGTTCTGTCTTTTTAAGATACAAATATTTTGATATACACTTAGATATTATGTTTAGATTATAGTAAAAATCAATATTATATATCAAAAATGCCGAGGGAATATTTATTTCACTAGGACTGCAATATATACTGAAAAAGAATCGCTGGCTGACGGCATGCGCGCAGGATGAAAAAAACAAATGTCGAATCGGCGACCCCGAGCAAATAATAACAAGTCGTAGGCAAGACGAAGCAAGCAATTTCTACAGTCATGCATGGATGCATGTGGTCAAACAGAAGAAAACAAATCTTCGTCTTCGGATACCCATCACTTACCTCCACATCGATGAAGTATCTATCGGGTACACCAGCCTGCATCTACCGATAAATATATTTATATATACTCCTATATGACTAAAATTTATATATACACATCTAACATCTACGTGTTGGATGTTGCATTGTTTCATCGCTCATCGTTACCCCCACATTTCCAGCCCACACTATGCCACAAAAGCTTATCAGTGACGTCTCCATTCGTGACACAGAAAAGAAACGCGTCACAAATAAATTATCAGTGACGCGGGTTTACGAGACGCGTCACCGATTAGTTATTTCCCATGCCCCAGGAATAAGACGCGTCACTAATAACTTGTTATTGGTGACTCTTGAACAGAACACGCGTCACTGATAAAAAAATGTGACGCATATTGGTCAGACGCGTCACAGATAGATGGCCGTATTGGTGACGCGGGTTAACAAGACAGCAAGCCTCTGCGTCGTCTTGCGTATGCGTTGTTCTTGCCTATGCGTTTACCCCTTTGTCTTTGCCTATGCGTTGTTCTTGCGGTTTGATAGAGACAGCAAGCCTCTTGCGTCGTCTCATCTGTAAGTCAACAAACCAACGGACAAATCACCCAAGCTCACATTTTGCTTATTTAACAGCCATATGAGACTATTAGACGTCGTGAGAACGCAGCAGGGTGACCGCAAAACCGAGACCTACTACCGTTTACCGAAGCAGTGGCCTCTCGTGTGTCTTATTCGCTACTTTTCTCTTCGGAACACGTCATGTCCTCTTCACTTGTCCATGCATGACCACACTATTCTACTGCACCGTCTCTCTTCACCTCAAGATCAAATGTTTCGGTTGCGTAGACGGTGACCAGCAGTGATAGAATCCTAAAACATTATACAGTATCACGCCAACGTTAAGAGTTTGTTTGAGTGGTAATTTTTGAGCTCTTTTGGTTCAAAAGCAGCTGGTTTTTTTTAGCTTCTGGCTTCTGGTTACTGGTTTCTTTAATAAAAATCTTTATCTTTAGTTTCTCAGGATTACTGAAAACCAGCAAAGCTCCTCTCAACATATTTTTTCTATTTTTTACGAAAGTCAGTTCAACGACCGGATGTTTATTTCAGCTTCTGGCAAAAACCAAATAAAAGCTGAAACAAACAACGTCAAAGGGTCTCTTTGGCACACTTCTTACAGCCTCGACTTCTCCACTTTTTATTTGGCATTTTAGAAACAGCTTCCATGAGGTGGAGCCTAAGAAAGTGGTTTTTTCACTGGCTTGCAAAGTTGCAATTGTTTGGAAAGGAGAGAGAAAAATATCTCTTTAAACAGTACAGCTTGCCAAAGAGGAGGACCTATATATAGTTCTCTTTCAGCGTCTCAAGCATATATAAACACTAATTCTAAAAAAATGTCTCAAAACCGAATTAAGGGACATGCATGGCAGTTGGCCGATGATTACTGTAGGAACATGATCCGGTTAGTTGAGGAGATTTCACGTGTTATATCTTTTGGTTCAGTTCACCTAGAGCAAGAAAAACAATGCACTTCTGAGGTCAGACCAGCCATATGTTCGTTGCTTATTGCTTCATTTTTACTCACCACATGATAAGATCCTACTAGTGCAAACTAATTTATCGTTACTAGTAATAATAAGAAAAAAATAGAGGGGGTTAACCTAAACACATGTGGACTAGTCAAAGATGCTGCTACACTAGCTAGCTCGTTAGTCAATAGAGCTTACCTATGCAAATTTCGCGGCCGTTCCTGCCTAGTAATTCACCACGTCCGTCGTCCTCAGCGTACAAGCAAGAGGAGCCGGCCAAAAAAGCATTGAGAAATACGTATACAAATTTACAAACCCAAGCAAGTTTAAACTGGCCAACGCATGTATACCCGGCCTCCTAGGCGTTGGAGATCTTTTTTTTTGAGTGCTAGGCGTTGGAGATCTCCAATTGTTTGTCATCTCCTCTCACACGAGTACACAACTGTCCCTCTCTCATTAGGTGGTCAACTCTTTTCAGCTGCATGCATGCATCTGTGTCCTTGCATGCTTGACTTGCATGTCTCGGAAATTAGACAAAGTTTGGCACAAAAACATCTAAAAGACTAAGTTTGGCACAAAATGGAAGCTAGCACTCTACCCTTTCTATTTTGAAAAACAGCACCAATCAAAAGTGCAGAGATCTATATCACATATTTTGTGATAAGTTTTTAATTGTTATGATAAACATTAGTATAAAAAATTTAAATAAATTTGATTAAACTTAAAATTGTTTGAATTAATTATCATGAGCATGATTTTTTTTACGGTAAGGCATTCACATGCAAGACTCTATCACAGAAATCAAGACTATTTATTACACCTTATTTATTGTATTTGATGTGTGATATTTATTGAAGAAAGAGAGAAAAAAACAAGACTTCAAGTTATTTTAGAAACAAAATTACGATGTTGAGGTAATAGATAAATTTAGACTTATGATAGAGTTTGCGTTGGACTGCTCCCTAAGAGTGTACTGTACTCAAGGTTCAAAACTGTCTCCGGGTAGAATTTTCCACATAAAAAATTCCGTACCATACACGACGAGTACACCAATTCACAGAGAAGAATAAAATATTAATGGAGGCGTCTCTTTCGTAGAAGGCTAGCACCAACCAATGAGCCACCGATCCAGCTCCAGCATGGACTGCCACACTGATCGCAGACCAAATAGAGGATCATACACATCGGTGTCTGCCTTCAATATTTGGTCAGCTCACGCTCGTGCTCGTGCTGGTCGCCGTGTGGACTAGCACACGTCTTTGAATCCCTCCTCTTCCTCCCCCTGGTCTCCTCTCCGATCATCCACCGCTCTCGATCTGCTCTGCTCATTTAAAGACAACACCACACCATTCTTCCCAGCTTCTGTGTCTGCCTAGCTACTCTCTACTCTCACCGCCACCACCAGCAGCGGCAAGAAGAAGAGGAGGACAACGATCGAACGCCATTTCTGCTTGTAGCTCGATCGCGTCGCCTGTGTGTTGTTAGCAATAGTAGCAATGGAGGAGGAGGCGCAGCCGCAGGTGGAGGTGGAGGTGGAGGTACCCTGCTACTTCCTGTGCCCCATCTCGCTGGCCATCATGCGGGACCCCGTCACGCTCCCCACCGGCATCACCTACGACCGCGACGGCATCGAGCGCTGGCTCCTCACCGCCGACACCTGCCCGCTCACCAAGCAGCCCGTGCCGGCGGACTGCGACCACGCCCAACCACACGCTGCGGCGACTCATCCAGTCTGGTGCGCGCTCCACGCCGCCCACGGCGTCGACCGCGTCCAAACGCCCAAGCCCGCGCCGATCGCGCCGCCGTCGCAGCGCTGGTCTCGCGGATCCACGACGCCGCCGACGCCGGGACATCGGCGACGCAGCCACAGCTCCTCGCCGCGCTGCGCGAGCTCAGGGACGTGGCGGTCGAGCGACCGCAACGGGAAGCTCGTCGCCGCCGTCCCCGGCGCGGTGGACGTCCTGGCCGCGGTGTTCGCGGCGTCCGCCAACGCCAAGTCGGATCAAGGCACTGCCGCCGCCGTCTGCGACGAGGCGCTCGAGGTCCTCTCCTCGCTGCAGGTCCCGGAGCAGTGCATGATCCGCGTCGCGGAGACGAACGACGCGCTGGTCTCCGCGCTCGTCTCCGCGCTGCAACGGTCTAGCGCCGCGTCCAGGAGGGCGCGCGCGCGCTGCTCCTGGAGCGCGTCACGGCCGCGCTGCCTTCCAGCAGGCTGGCGTCCCTCCGGAGCAGATGTTCAGGGAGGCCGTGGAGCTGCTCCGCGACAGGGCGTCGGTGTCCAGGTCCGCGACCAAGGCGGCGCTGCACGTGATGGTGCGCACGACGGCGTGGGGCCGAAACCGCGTCAAGGCGGTGGACGCCGGCGCGGTGCCCGTGCTCGTCGACATGCTCTTCGACGACGCGCCCGAGCGCCGCGCGTGCGAGCTCGTCCTGGCGGCGCTGGACCGCCTGTGCGGGTGCGCGGAGGGGCGCGCCGACCTGGTGGCGCACAGCGCGGGGGTGGCGGCCGTGGGCGGAAGGCTCTGAGTGTCGGAGGTGGCCACGGACAAGGCGGTCAGGGTGCTGCGGTCCGTGGCGAGGCACGCGGCCACGGCGGCGGTGGTGCAGGAGATGGCGCAGACCGGCGTCGTGGCGACGCTGTGCGTGGTGGCGCAGTCGGGCAGTACGCCGAGAGGACGAGGGAGCGGGCGCGGGAGATGCTCAGGCTGCATGCGAGGGCGTGGCGAACCTCGCCGTGCTTGCATCACCACCTCCAGGCCGTGTACCCTTGCTAACAGCAGCTGCACGCCAGATCTCCGATCCATGCAATGGGGACGTGCCCAACAACGATGCAATGCATCCATTGCGTAGCAAACTCTTGTTGTTTAATTTATCTTTTCTTCCTCCTTTTGAAAGAAGGATGATGTAGTTGTACAAAGAGAATAGAATTTAAGCAGAGAAAAAATTTCCCTACTTGTGTTATTTTAGCTTTGTTGCCATTAGCTTGATTTTCCCCACTCAAAACATAGCAACATAGACCCTCATGCCAATCTCGGATCTAGAATTTTACCAAAGGTATACCATACAAAAATTTTTTCATAAACAATTTGGTAAACTCATTTACCAACTTGATAAAAGAGCATAGATTTTGCATCTTAATTCATTATACATGCCCTAAGTAATATGATAAGTTTTAAATTTAAAAGATTAAGTTGAAACTTCCAGCTATTAAAATATAAATTGTTTAACACTATGGGATAATTTAAAATGAGGCATGAAAATCTTTCAAAAAAATGAGGCATGAAGAGAATAAAAAACTTGCAATGCTATTTGTCCAACTTTTAAAGCTGACCCTTTCTAAGAGATATCAAATATGATTGCCTCGACTATAAAGAAAAGAAGCAATATCTTCGCTTCTCTTCATAAGTGAACAATTCTAAAAGAAAGCAACATAAATCACAAACAAATCATAGTAATCATAGTTCATCGAGTCATATGATGTAATCCATAATACGACTATATGTAAAACATACATGATATGAATATCTGATATTGATGTTTGGTGATATACACAGATAATGATAAGTAATCTCGTTGGTCTCCATGATATACAGAAACTAATGGTAAGTAATTAATTAGGAAAATTTCTTAGAAAATTAGTATGATCAAATCAAGAAAAAAATGTAAAGTTGTTACCTGTTAGAGTTGCAAGCATATGCTTGCCGAATGCCGAGGAAAGTACTAGTAGTGGAATTATATCCAAACCTAATTAACACCAATTTGTTGTCAATTATA
>JAENPR010002670.1:0-47401 GCA_018135685.1 Themeda triandra | reverse complement strand
TTATTCTCAGTAGTTCTCGATGAAGAGATGTCGCAGTTGAGGCCAGCCGTGAATCGACCCCTCTCGTTGTCGTAATAACCAATTATTCGGCCCACTGTCGAGTACGATAGGGAGGTAATTGGCCATGACGTGTTCATCCCCTCCGCTACTCGTGCGGCTACTTCGTATAAGAGGATCCAATGCTCGGTCGACCTTGCCATCGTACGTTTTGATGTCCAGTATCCTGAAACTTTTGGGCCGACTACCTCTCGTAGGGTAGCCGAATAAGGCTTTGGTCCCGAGGCATCCATGCGAGCTCGGTATTGGTTGTTGATGACCGCTCGGAGGTCATTGTCGTCATATTGTTCATCATGATGGTGATTGAAGGGTTGACCATAATCTCTTGTCTCGTGGTTGATCTCGTCTTCTATCATTGTGTCTCGGGTGAAATCTATTGTGAGGAAAATTCCACAACTCTCTCCATCGTCTTCGTAGTTGTTGTTGTTAGCACCTCCCTCTCTAGAGTCCGGGATTTGATTGCTGAAGAAACTACGCGGCCGGTGGCTTCTGAGAGATGCGACTGGGCGCGCTTGTTCTCTCATATGGTTCACTTGAGCTTTAGCGGCTACTAGAAAATCAATCGCTTCCTCAATTTGGGGAGTTTGAGGAATGTTGGCCGTCTTGAGGCGGTCAATAGCAACCGCCGATTAGCACTTGGGGTTGTGTGAACTTGTCTTTCGTTTACAAGGTCGAAATCATCGCAAGATTTCGCCGAAAACCCCCGTCGTCCGACCATACGATCTTGGTCGGCAGCTGCCTGGATTGCGGCTTCGTTTTGCCTCTGTTGTTCCCGGGCTGCGTTTCACCCTCTCGCTGTTGCCTTTGTTCGTCGGTTTCTCCATTGATGGTGACCTCGTTGTCACTAACATGACATACTCGCGTTCCCTAGGTCGGGAGGGAAAGATGGGAATTGCTTTGTAACTCTTGAGTGGATTTGGCCGGGTTATGGATCTCTCGACTGATTTCCTCATGTTCCTCCGGTGCTGAACACGGTGAGTTGTAGATCTGGAGTAGTGTCGATACGCTTGGTGCTGTTGTTTGCAGATTGTACCTCTTCTTCGTTGTCGGAGTAGACCATCGTATGGGCAGATCCCGAGAGTTCTAAGATATTGTAGTAATCGTCGAGTCTGGGCGTGTCTGGAGTAACGTCACGTGTTTTCTCTGGAGATTGGTCGTCCGTGACTTCTTCGAGGCGCACATGGTTGACGATATGTCCTGCGGGTGCGTCGAAAGCGTAGCCGATCATATCTGGACGCGGATCAGGGATCCGGTTGTAGCCTTTGAGGTAATCTGCTAAAAGTTGGTGGCTGAATAGGTCGGCGGTGTTTGGCAACCCGTATGGGAACGGTGATGCAACCCTTGGATCTAGGATCTTGCGATCCGATGATTTTTGTTGGGCGTTTTGTTGGCGCTTGGTGCATTTGAAGGATAGTAGGTGATTCTTGCTTTGATTCAATCTGGATAGATCCAAAGCGAGCAAAAAACTCCATGAGCCTATCCCCGTTGATCATGAGTTGCTTGAACGGATCGGCCCAATTTTCGTCTCCTGGTTGATTGGTGCCTAGAAGAAAAGGCCAAGTTCGATAACTCGAGCTTTGATGATGATGCTCATACCGAGGAGGCAAAGGATTTGTACCTTCATTGCTTTGTGGAGCTAGGATCGAGGGCGGACCCTCGATGTATGAGGTGTCCGGAGCGGTTGTCCAGGCCATCGTCCCAACGGTGAAGGTGAGGCCGGCTTCGAAAGTCATGGAAGCCGGAAGGAAACCATCTTAATCGACGTGAAATCTCGGTGCGCACCCCCACGGGCGCGCCACTGCCGACGAAATATCGGCGATAGTCCGACCGTGGGTATGCCCCGACCGGTAATGGATTGGCGGAAGGCGCACGAGATTGCGAGCAAGACATAAACGAGGGGAGCAATCACACGAGGTTTACCCGTGTTCGGCCGCAAAGATGCGTAAAACCCTAGTCCCGCTCTCTGTTTCGATTATGATGTGGATGTATGAGTTTTTGCGTTATGCCGCATTCTCTCCTTTCCACGGGGTCCTTGCTCTCCTTATATATCACGGGAGCAAGGTTACAAGTCGGAACTAGCCTATCTCGGTACTAAGTTTACATACTTTACAAGTCTAAACTTTCCTATCTCGCTAGGTCTTGTCCTCCTTGTCGGTCTTCGATATTCTTGCTGTTTTAGGGCAGTCCGACCAGCCTGAGCCGATCGGTCTTGAAGCTTGATGGGCCGGCTGGCGATAGCGTGTCGGCCCAAACTAGGCCGTGAGGGTATATGGAGTTTATACCTCCACAACGTCCTCGGATCATGTTGAACAATGCCTCACAGATAGCTGGAAGGATGCGGTCATCCGACCGCGAAGCCTTGAGGATGTTTGGGCCGGAATTTTAGCAGAGTTGAGTGTATTGCCCACAGGCGCGGTATTAAAGCCAGTGGCCGGTCGCGCCGGAGGGACTGGTAGCCGGCATGCCCCGGTGCAATCGTATTTGCTGAAATCCGCGATTCCACCCGAATAGACCAAGGTGATCTAATCGACTCCGACGGAGACGTGTGGTTTGTGTGAGGAATACCCGCCGGGTTTGCAATCGATTATAATCGCCATCGTTCTCGACAAGTGAACACTTGACCGAAATGGCAACTGTCGCAATATGTGTGCAATGTAAGATGGTTATGGTTCTCGATGTTGTTGATGCCGGAATGCTCAACCCGGGGGATAGGATAGCATTGTTTGCTCATACCCTAGAGTTGGAGTAGTACGTGCTAATCTAGTGATGTCGGGATCCAACCTAAAGGATGATAAGCTAGAGAGTCCTTTATCACTAAATGATTATTTAATAAGCTCATCTTTTATTGCAAGTTAAAATGAGTCGGCTACCCCACTTATAAAGCCTTGCATACTCCTTGGTGTCACTTTATTTTTGGTTTATGACGGGTAAGTCTAGCCGAGTACCTTCTTGTACTGGGGTTTTATTCCCACTTGTTGCGAGATCATAAGACCTTTGCTGTGGCAACAAGATGGACTCAGTATCCCACTACGGAGGATTAGACCTTGGGCAAGATCATCTCTTATATCTCATTCCTCCATGCTTTTGCCGGATTTGATGATGGACCACTGGCACTATTTTTAACTAAGTGTGCGTTTGTAAAACAACACTTCATTTTGCTTCCGCAGCTTGGTTTTCAACTTGGCAAAGTAATAACTATTTCATAAACTCGATGTAATCAATTACTTGTGATCTTATGTATTACTATGAACGGTTTTATGTTGAACTTAATTCGTCCGGGCGTATTGTGGAAAGTTTGAAATCCTTCGTGGTTTCACGGACTACCGGGTTGATATAAGCGTCATGTGCTAATTAAGTTGCTTAGGCGACATCATTAGTACATTATGTTTATATTAATTGGTCGGGATACATACCGGCATCGGAGCAGGAGTTCAACGTATTCTTGTTCATAAGTATATTTAAAACAAAATGAATTTGTTTTATAAACAGTAATTGCGAACTTATAGCCACTTAATCCCACTTATAGGCTTTTCAAAAGTGTGTGGTTTTCAAAACCTATATATATGTGCCTTGGACCAGTCATATCCTTTATGCCCAATTAAGGACTTTAGGTGGCTTATATAAGTACTAACTTGGGGATTATTGCATCATATTTTTATTTGTCGCGCTCATACACGACGGTTTTGTATGAGGGCCATTCGTTTGAATGGTTGTGTATGGTTCAGTTTTGCCTCTACGCCAAGGTAAGATTGGTTCGCCGCTAAGGTAAGTGTGAGTTGTGAGAGCATGATCGGACGCAATGCCGATCTAGGGGAGTGCTTATTGGTGCTGGATTATATACATGTTTACACATGTTTATAAGAAGGTACCCCATGTGAGGGTGTCGTCTTCTGATGACTTGTTGGGTAGTATGCACTCGGGAATGGGTGCAAGTAATCGGAGATTTCACCTTGTTCGGAAGGTGCGTGGATTTTTACGCGCTTGCATTCATTGGGATATTGGGCTGAAATGAATTTTCTGCGGTACACTAATTACGCAAGATCGTGTAGCCCGACTAGTTTACGCTATATGAGAGCACGTTGGTATGCCACCGTCTAAAACGCTAGAATTTATTGTTTTCCGTTTTGTGAGGACGTACGGAACGTGCATGCATCATGGCACATAATCATTTCATGGCAACTGCATTATTTCTTCCCTTATAAAAGAATGACTTTCTCTTTCGATAAAAGTCGCCATCATAATCTCCATCTCATGAGGATTGTGATTCGGTTGGACAGATGGCTAGAATGAAGCGCATCAAATCCAAGGCAACCAAGGGAAAAGTTTCGCATCAGCAGCTTGCCACCCGTGAGCCACGTGGTGCCAAAAAGTTTCTAAAAGAATATGGAATGCCTTCCTTGCTATGGCGAATTCTGCACTCGGGCTATCCCACGGGTAAAGAACCTCGCTATCGGTGGAGTAAGGAGCCGGAGAGTCGAGCGTATGAGTTTGCTTCCGCTTGAAGTAGTAATTCCCGCCAAGAGTGAAGGAGCGCCACTTTGGTGTGGACGTCGGTTCATTGCTCGAGGTAGGAATCCTCGGGAAGGTGCAAATGTGGTTGCATACAAGGCACTACGGGAATTGCTCAAAAGCTGCCCGAAGAGGTTGCTCGTGCCACTTGCAGTGTGTTTCCTAAGGGTGACCCATACCATGTTGTGTGGCGTCGCCTTAGTGAGACTGCACTTGTCGGTGGTAAAGATGAGGCTGAGCACAGCAATGGTCCTGCTAGTAGCGCAATGTTTGCTATGATGAAGAGTTACTCCTGCCTGGAGAATGCATTGGAATCCCTTAATCGTGAGTTCATCTATGTCACCTCATTTAAGCGAGAGATGAAGAAAGAATATGAAGAGGAAGTTGAAAGACTGACCACATTGCTTGAGCGAGATGACACTATCCGAGATCGGCCATCCAGAGAAAATGTCTTGCTCATGAGACCTTTGTGGCACAACGTCGGTTTTTGGAGTTGCTTGCCCTACTTGGTCAATGGCAACAAGCCTTTGGTATAGTTGAGCAGCAACGAAATGAAGCTTGGAATGAGGAATACCGTGCTCGAGGGAGCAAGTGCTTGCATTAGAGGTCATCAATGGTGCTTTGCAAGGAGAACTGCTACGGGTCTACAACCGGCTTCACCCCAATCCTCTCGGTGTGATGAGGAAGGACTTGATAGTGCCTCGTTGACGGTCGTTAAGTGCCAATTTTTACCATCAACTAGACATGAAAAAGGACCTAAACATAATTACCTTCTAGATATAGGGCTTACACTAATGGAATTCCACGAGTTTTGGTAAATGCCTTTTGGTAGGGACTAAACTGGAAAAGTACCAGAATCATCAAATGGAAGTATGTCAAATGATGGAATAAAGTGCACCATTGCATAGAGCTCATCGAGACACATGAAATAGAGTTTTGGTTCACCCAAATCGAGTCCAGACGACAAAGTTACGCCATCCGGAAGATTGCAATTGTGGTCCAAGAGCTCGTCCGAGTAAAACGGGCATATCTCCCTCATACGAACTCCGATTTAGGTGATCCACGCGGCGAATCGAAGCTAACGAAGAGATCCATCAGCCCACAAAATATGAGCCCATTTGGGCCCAGCCAAGGGTCGGCCGCCTCCACCCTAGGGTCGGCCGACCCGTCATCTCGACCAATCAGAACGAGTCTCGCGGATCCCTGTTCCACCGCCTTTGAGGATGAATAATAATCGTCCGTTTAGGTCGGTTTGATCCGAGGGTTGTGGTGCATCCTAGAGGGCTATATAAGCGGGCCCCCGGCCCCCGGAGGAGGCATCCCCTTAAACCCTAATTCATTATCTCCCGGCGGGATCGAGTTGTAGAGCGTCCCTTGAATGGATGACTTCTCTTCTCTAGAGAATTAGAGCTAGACATTCCAATGTAGTAGATTAGATCTAGAAGAGAGTTAGGGAGAGCGGAGTCGCTCCTGGTTCTAGAGAAGTCTTCGTGAGATTTGGTATGTCTTTGTATCTACTCTTGTAAGACTTGTGCTTTAATATATTCTTCTCTATCTACTTTATGCCTTTCATATGTTTGCTTAGTATAGTTGTTGCATCTTAGCATGGGATCTTTGCTCGTATTGAGTGCTCTAGTTATTGCGCATAGCTAGAGTAGTAATCGATAGTATAGGCATGGTGTCTAGACTATAGGTTACCTGAGGTTGCGCCCAATCCCACGGATAGTTGTGGTAGCCCCAGAGGTGACAGCTGCAGCCTGTCAGCCTTCGTATTCCACCACGTTCGGGTTGGTGTTCCGTAGAGCTTTCACAGCCTTCTCCCAACTACTCTTTACCCAGTCTTCTTCGAGAGTTGGAAAGGACCTGCTGCTCCAAAGTGCTATTGTGTGATCGCTATATCTAACCATTCCCTATTATTATAGAACCAGAGTATTAGAGAAGTATTTAGGAACCTTGATCTCTCTCGTTGTCCTCTCGCTTTAGCTAGCTACTCATTTATTATAGAATTATGTGCTTTTATCCTTATATCCTACCATATATCATTTACCCCTGCTTTAGTCTAGTTGGTTTACTAAGTTAGTAGATGCATGATGGTGAGTTATCAGATTCTTTAACCCTTGCTTCCCTGTGGTAAAATATAAATAACGATACCTGGATACTCCCGGTAAAATGCTACAATGGTATGTTCTGTGCGCTTGCGGAATCCTTCTTATTTTAGTTGCACTTAACAAATACCAACAAGCATTTTTGGCCCGTTGCGGGAAGCAATCGGTGTTAAGTTTTTTGATAGTGATCTTGATGTCTCAAGCAATTTAGTGTATCACTAGCTTTAGTAGGATTACCCCTTGTTCTCGTTTAGTGTGGAATAGACAGGGACAAAAGAAGCCGTTTTGACCTTCCAAGTTTCCACAAGAAAAGAAGAGACATTGAAGAGCCCAGGGTCCCTCAACATTCAACATTCATCAACATTGGAACCCTACCACCTCACAGGTTTGCGTATACATATATATTTTCTAACCATGTGTAGATTGGAGAAAAGGTCATCGTCATAAGAATTTCAAATCACATCACAAGTGACGAACATAGACGCTGCACCGCTCATAAATTTCATCATGTGAGTCATGGTAAGTATGATCAAGAAAGGTGAGATAGTCTTGCTCATGGACTTTAAAATTGATGAGTAGTTATCTTTTTGAATTCTTGCACCCCACTGCATGTTTACTTTTAACAATTCATGCATTTTTTCCGTTTAGCTTATTTATGTTTGCTCAGCCATTGCATGTTTAGTTTCTTGCATGCATTCACATCGCTTGCATCTAAAAAAATTGTTTTTATATATATATTTCCTCACCATGATCATGCTCTCACATCTCCATTTGAGTAAATCTCTATAGTGCTTTCATGTCACCTTTGTTTGCTATAGTATGTTTTGGTTTGGAAGTACTTCTATGTATTTCCAAAGGCTTTTTAAATTAGCGTGGTGCTTAGGTTAAATAGCCTTCCTTAATTAAATTAGACATGGAGTCTAGTTTGGTTATTGAACTAAAATTATGTTTTAGTAGATATTGGTTATTTTGTTGGACTAACCCCTACAGAAAACTCTCAAATCCAATTTGGGTAAGTCAAGAGATGAACACACTTCGAGAGATGAAGCAAGGCGTACGATGAACTCCAACAACTTCGCACAAAAGACACAACTCATTCATCGTCCAAGGAAGAATTGTAAATAACAAATATCATTCACATTGTTTTTTGTTGCAACTTACCTTTGCCTTGAACCATGTTAACGTGCCATAAAAAAGAGCCGTTAGAAAACATGATAAATAAAGTCTATGCTAAAGTAACTCGAAATCCATCTCCTTGTTAGCATAGATGAACTTTCAAATAGAAGGTGGATAATAGCCCATAGTTTGAAATTGTTGCAATCCTTCGGGTATGCGTCCACTAACATTTTGCGGGAAAGAATTTATGATGTGCCTGTTCGTGGATTGGCATCACCTCGTGAAATTGCCACTTCAATGATAGAAGAAAGGAGAAGACAAGAGTGCCACAAGAAGGATCAACATCTTGAACTCACTCAAAGAAGTGGATCAAGGCGACAAGCTATGAGCAACTTTGAAGACATCATAACATTGAGCTCAAAACTCGAGCTAGGATGCCAATGAGGAGCAGGGTGCAACACATCTCATTTTAGCCAATTAAAGACCCGCTCTCATTGTTCCCGAAGAGTGAAGACACCATCTTGCACATTGGCGGAAGGACAAGGATGGCATGATAAGCATGCATCCTTGTGTCAACCAATCACCAATCAAGGGTTGACCATCGACCAAGCCTTGAAGGACCATGACCATGGTTGCAAGATAATGTCCCTAAGCCATTGGAGATGAAGCATGCATACAAATTCTAAAGAAGCTCCTTCCTTGATCATCAAGATGGATGGCGTACAACTCTTCGCCATGCCGCTAGAAGACAAAGACCATCAAGGAAGAAGTCGAGTCTACATCTCCAATGAACATCAATGCGTCAACCAAGACTCAATGAAAATCAAGAATGGTTGACGAAAAAGATCATGCAACTGCATGCGCTCATCCCGGATTGGACAAGACAATCAAAAATCGAATGCAAAAGAAAGATCTTTGCTCAATGGACCTATAATCGAAGTCCCTCTCGATACATGAAGGCTTACAAATAGAGGACAAACAATTGTCGAGGACATAGGAGTACAACACACTCGAGGATGACTCAACACTCGTATTTGGTTTCACGTGGCGAGCGACAACAAGGTCAAGCTTGGGGGAGGAAGGCCGATGACTCTTCAAACATTGATCCAAAGAATGCTCTTCCTCTTTTCAAGCCCCGTCGCTCTAGCACGCCGAGAAGAAACAATGAGTGGAGCACAAGGTCTAGGCATAAGAAAAAAAGAGGAAGAAAAAAAAGAGAAGGAGTGAAATTTTAGAAGACAAGATGCTCAAGGAGAGAGGTCAATCAAGCAAGGCAAACTCCAAGAAGAAGTAAAGGACCACTAGAAGCATCTACTCTTCATCACAAGGTACTCCAGGATAAAGACTACCGGACAAGAAAGAACATGGGTGACTCCTTTTCTAGAGTTACCATCTCAAGAGGTGCAGTTCTCTAGGTCTCTACCTTTGGGATCAAATGATGCCGAAGGAGTGAACATGACAAGAAGTCCTGTTCGGAGGACTTAAATCATCGAACCCTCGCCAAGAAGGTAACTTAGTATTTATCGGCATTTCCTTTCATAGCATTGCATTTTCCTTTAAGCATATTTGTTTTCCCTACATGCATCTTAATTGCATCTTCGCTTTACTATCTCCGCAATAGAAAAAGAAAATAAAGATTTCGCATTTTGCATCCGAAAACTACTAAGCCCCATGTGAATAATCATTCATTGTGGTGGCATAAAAATAATTTTTTCAGCATATCTATTTTCTCTCGTCGCATCCCTATATTATAAAATGATAAAAATATTTCTTGTGATCCCGTTAGAAAACATTTGAGTTAAGGCGCTCTAGACAACCAAGGCTTAGAGGTTTTCATCACTAATGCTTAATCGGGCCCACAAGCTTTGTTGTCTATTTGAGCTTCACGTAACATAAAGGATCAAGAAGAGTCAATAGACAAAGGATGTCTAGTCTCCCGTCGGAGTGCTGCCCTCAACAGCCGAGCGCCGTCTCCAACAAAGCAACTATCCACGACACTCCGTGCATACTAGAACGCCTTCACCGCTAGTCGCCAACATCGACGTACTACGTCAACATCCAAATTGGGGAGAGCATCCCCCGTGTACCAAGCTAAGTGTTTCCAACTTATCTATCTATGCTTTCATAGAGCTTGCTTTGTTAAAAACAACTAAAAAAGATGCATAACTATAGAAACCCGTAAAGATTTCTTTTCTACTTTTGGAGAGTTCTTGTAGTCTGTCTTAAAAGTGATCCCTAGAATAAACTCTACATGGAGATGATGAATAGTTGCTCCATGTAATTCCTTTCAAGTACCTAGTTTTCAACCTTGCACTCTTCCGAGTTTTGGACACAACCGTTTAGATTTGAGAATTGCTCAACCTAAAACTTGTGGGTAGCAAACACTTGATCTAAGTCTAGGTGGTTGATGGGTATGAAATGGGAAAGTTTTGAGCTGCTGTCCATCTTATTCCTAGAGATACTAGAGTTCGAGAATTTATTTACAAAAATATTAAATTCCTGCATGATGAGTTCCTTTATGATGAGAGTTTAAATTCCTACCACAACCATATATTCATGCTTACTAGATTAGGAAAGACCCATCTCATTTATATAGACCATATTGTAGGCTTGAGTGTAGTATTTTTAGGCATTGAGTGTGGTTATGCTTTGTGGACCCATAAGGAATCAGTCATGCGAGTTAAAGTCAATATTATGTGCTCTCCATCCATTGATCTATGCTACTTCGTCCTCGAAGCATGCACCCATTTTATAAATACTACATTCATTCTCGTGCTACTTCTGTCCCTAGAGGTACCACCCACATATAGATCCACATCCATCACATATTGTGCTATCTCTACCCCGAGATATGCACCTATGCTGCTCCTATCCTGGGAGTACGCATTCCCCCACATATTGTGCTGTCTCTACCCTAGAGATACGCACATATGCTGCTCCTACCCTGGGAGTACACATCCATCCATCCATCCACATATACATACGCCATTCATTTCACTTCATCCGAAAAGGTTCTACTCCTATCCTGGGAGTGAACATCTAGAAATAATCATCGCCGTTCCATTGCTTACATAAAAGCTCCAATCTTTATCATTTCAAGTTATACACTCCCCGTTGCTAAAGTTTCATTTTCGTAGGTTTGTTTTCGAGGATTGGTTATTCTAAAAAAAAAGAAAAAAAGAGAAAAAAGAAGAAAAAAAAAGAAAAAAGAGAGAGAGAGAGAGTAGCCAAATCCTTCCATTCAAGAAGTTTCAAGGTTTTCGAATAAAGGGAGTCAATGTTAAAGGAGCAAGTGTAGAAGTAGATGATTCACCAAGTGATCAACCCTCATAAACATTTCCTTATCATCATTCCATCATCACCCTATCATCATCTTATCATCCATTCCATTTCCTCATGCACATATGACTTTATTATTATTTTAGTTCCTATTGGATCCATGTCTTAAGCTGTGCAATATATGCAAGTGAGTTTGAGTGTCTCCCCACCTATGAGCTCCACATAAGCCTATTAGAAAGTAGGGTGAGAGAGAGAAGGCACTTTTCACTATGCCTTAATTCCATAAATACCACATATTCTCGAGAGAAGAGAGAAGGCATACGCTACGCACATGCCTTGGAGAGGATCCGTAAATACCACAAATGAGAGACCCGAAAGGTTCATACAAGGAACTCTGAGTTTTATTTGAAAATCTTGCAAAAACTCCAGAATAATAGTTGATCAAAGAGCGAGAAACATAGCGCTTGACTTGACCGTTCTGTCTTTCAACTGCTCAAGACCCAAGTGACGGTTACAAGCCCCATGGTGAAAGGTAATATGAGTAAGTTTTGAGTCAGAATAGTTCACTCTAATTTGGAGGAGAGTTCTTGTTTGAACGTATGTGTACTTTTGAGGTGTGAAAGCATTGTAGCAACTCCTGATCCACACTGAGTTCATCTTTGCTCAGGGACGAGCAAAAGGTAAGCTTGGGGGAGTTGTTGACGGTCGTTAAGTGCCAATTTTTACCATCAACTAGACATGAAAAAGGACCTAAACATAATTACCTTCTAGATATAGGGCTTACACTAATGGAATTCCACGAGTTTTGGTAAATGTCTCGTTTTGGCAGGACTAAACTAGAAAAGTACCGAATCATCAAATGGAAGTATGTCAAATGATGGAATAAAGTGCACCATTGCATAGAGCTCATCGAGACATGAAATAGAGTTTTGGTTCACCCAAATCGAGTCCAGACGACAAAGTTACGCCATCCGGAAGATTGCAATTGTGCTCCAAGAGCATCCGGAGTAAAACGGGCATATCTCCCTCATACGAACTCCGATTTAGGTGATCCACGCGGCGAATCGAAGCTAACGAAGAGATCCATCAGCCCACAAAATATGAGCCCATTTGGGCCCAGCCAAGGGTCGGCCGCCTCCACCCTAGGGTCGGCCGACCCGTCATCTCGACCAATCGAACGAGTCTCGCGGATCCCCGTTCCACCGCCTTTGAGGATGAATAATAATCGTCCGTTTAGGTCGGTTTGATCCGAGGGTTGTGGTGCATCCTAGAGGGCTATATAAGCAGGGCCCCTGGCCCCTGGAGGAGGCATCCCCTTAAACCCTAATTCATTATCTCCCAGCGGGATCAGAGTTGTAGAGGCGTCCCTTGAATGGATGACTTCTCTTCTCTAGAGAATTAGAGCTAGACATTCCAATGTAGTAGATTAGATCTAGAAGAGAGTTAGGGAGAGCGGAGCTGCGCTCCGGTTCTAGAGAAGTCTTCAGAGATTTGGTATGTCTTTGTATCTACTCTTGTAAGACTTGTGCTTTAATATATTCTTCTCTATCTACTTTATGCCTTTCATATGTTTGCTTAGTATAGTTGTTGCATCTTAGCATGGGATCTTTGCTCGTATTGAGTGCTCTAGTTATTGCGCATAGCTAGAGTAGTAATCAATAGTATAGGCATGGTGTCTAGACTATAGGTTACCTGAGGTTGCGCCCAATCCCACGGATAGTTGTGGTAGCCCCGAGGTGACAAATGTCGGCCTTCGTATTCCACCACGTTCGGGTTGGTGTTCCATAGAGCTTTCGGCAGCCTTTCTCCCAACTACTCTTTACCCAGTCTTCTTCGAGAGTTGGAAAGGACTCGCTGCTCCAAAGTGCTATTGTGTGATCGCTATATCTAACAATTCCCTATTATTATAGAACCAGAGTATTAGAGAAGTATTTAGGAACCTTGATCTCTCTCGTTGTCCTCTCGCTTTAGCTAGCTACTCATTTATTATAGAATTATGTGCTTTTATCCTTATATCCTACCATATATCATTTACCCCTGCTTTAGTCTAGTTGGTTTACTAAGTTAGTAGATGCATGATGGTGAGTTATCGCATTCTTTAACCCTTGCTTCCCTGTGGTAAAATATAAATAACGATACCTGGATACTCCCGGTAAAATGCTACAATGGTATGTTCTGTGCGCTTGCGGAATCCTTCTTATTTTAGTTGCACTTAACAAATACCAACAGTGCCCAACATTGATTGTGCGAATACTGGAAATGCAGAAAGTGTTGAGAACATGGACCATGACCATGAGGAGTAGGCCTGATGAGAAGTCTTTAGTAGGAATGTTATATTTTCCGTTGAGCGACCCGCTGTGTAATGAGTCAACTCCTAAGCGTATGGTACAATGGTTTGTGGATTAGTGATTATGAATCTTAGCGTGATTAAGTGATGTATTCGTCCTATGTAGCCTGCAAGAACAAGTTTTATATGTCATGTATTTTGGGCATCAAAACTCGCCGTTGATCAAATTTGTATTCTATCCTTGTCCATGTAAATTCACTTCTATTCCTCTCGGTCTATAATGATATGTGACATTGGTTCCTTGTTGTCACATGCCTAGACCAATTGTTAAGTGAATATTGTTATTAATCATCACTTGGGAACGACGCGATAATAGTATGTAGCACATGCTATGTCGTTCAAAAAATATTCCTTGCTATCCTCAACTTTGAAATTCTCGGTAATTCTTTCACCTTGTCTTGTGCACAAAGCTTTGTTGTGCAGATATCGTATATAATTCGATTATCTCGCGAATTATTCTATTGGTCATAGTCATGGCAATATTGTCTCGGTTAATAAATTACGGTCCGCGACAAGAACCTAGACCATTTCGGTGGACGCACCTAGATGGATTACTAGGGGGTACGCAGGTATTGTAATTATTAATCATAACCCGTTAATTCGTCTAAGCCAAGACAACATCTTTGTCATAAAACCTCCCTTGAATGTTTGCTTATACCTATCCTTGTCAATGCAATCCACCCACATGCAAATAGCGCCATGATATTATGATAGTAGGTTGCTACAAATTGGTGTAGTTGACCTTTTCTTATTACCTTGTGTTCGTATATCTCACTTTTGCCTTGCACGTAATGCTTATTCGTGCGGGAATACCTTCAATCATGTGGAATTGCATTTCAAATGCAAGATTTGTAATGGAGTCTTGATTAATGACTGATGGTGCCGCGACGAAACTGAGAGCACCCTGTGGCTGCAGACGCATGGATGTGCTGCTCGGCACGCAGGTATCACGGTTGTTGATCCCGACCTATTATAGAGATTGCCTCGAGGTGTCGTTTTGCATGAACCTACCTTGATTTCCTCTCGATACTCATTTTTCCCATCTCTTATGACATTTTCTCCCGAAGAGCAAAAGCAGGCAAATCAAAGAGAATAAGATCGCTTTCATTAAGGCTAATCGGACTACAAGAGGTGGTAGACAAAGGACTATACCAGTTGTTGTCTGATCAAGAGAATGATTTCCTATTCCATGGTACTCCATGGTAGAGACTTAGAATTCCTATACATCTATTAGAGATTCGAGGCCTTATGGAGTATTCATGTTTTATGGGAGACAATGAAGGAAATTCTTCAGACAAAAACTTCTTATAAACAGATTATGGCAACAATTTTGGGGTTGCATTTGGTCGTGTACTCAAGCGTCATGATGTCAGATTCAACTATGCATTGGGTACGCATCGTACAAGTGCTTGGGTATAATCTTGGATTTACCAAAATACAGTTCTGCTTTGAGTATCAAACAAAAGTCGTCTGAATAAGTGAATTTGGATCAGTAGAGACAACATTCTGAAAGAAAGGTTGGCATACTTATCCTTGGGAAGGAATGTTGGTTGGATAACAAAACTCAACAATTCCCTGCTTCGAGAGCATGACTTATAGAAGGGATTGGTAATCATGAGTTCTTGCCAAAGAGTCTGTTCATGTTACCGTGTTGTCCAATAAGAGATGTAATTGGTTGGTTTCTATGGAGTTAGAGAATCATTGACCTAGGAATTTTGATTTCTACATGAGATAATTTGGATATCTTTGACCTAAGAACTTTGACTTCTACATGCAAAAGAGTGGACTTCTTCAATCTAGTTGGTTCATATTAGCATACATTGGTATGTGCTCTTATGAAGGAATATACCAGTTGTTGACTCACTTCAAGTGATCCAATGTTGATAGCCAATTCAGCTTGTCCTTTGCACACACACGTGTCCTTGGTGATATTGTAGAAAGTATTGCGATGCTATTCTTATTGACAAAAAATTTGATTTGGATTTAGCTTGATAGATGTGCAAACCTCGCCTTGACTCGTCGTAGTGGTAAACTCTTTGAGGGTTGAAGTACCATTTGATGTATTTGATGCCGTGAGTAGCAGATTCTCTCACATTAAACCCTTTGATGCCTCTAATAGGGTAATTGTTGGTTACGCCTTGCGATAACCTGCCCTACTGTGTAGTAATTTTGGGGTTTAATGAGAAAGTACATCGTACTATTCCCGTCATCTTCATACTTCAGATTAAGGAAAAAGGATTTGACATCGGATTAGAAGAATGGGATAAGTAGAAGAATGTCCTCTAATGGTCTTGGAAGTGGAAAAATGAAAATGTGGACAACTGGAATGGTCACAACAAGTCAACCGTGAGAGAACCGTTGCAATCCTAGGGGGACCCACTTGTGCACCGTGTTCGCGTGATCGCCGCACTCGCAAAGACCTCGCATAGTGAACCCTCCTTTATCCTCGCCGCCCGTCGCCTCTCGTGCCTCGTCCTCATTCCCGTGCCGGACCCCTCCTCTCTTTCCCGGTTTCAAAAGACGGTCGCTCGCCCGCCTCCTCGCCGAGCGAATCCATTCCCTCCTTTATCTTCTCCTCACCCGTGCGTGAGTGACTCGTCGCCCATCTTCTTCCTCCTGCCTCCGCTCCAGTGCCTTGCATCATTCTGTCTTCCCACTCCGTCGTGGGTACCCTCCTGTGCATCTGTTCTTCTTTCCATCCCCTAATCTGAAACCTTGCTCTGAGAGAAGAAACTTGAGAAAGCCATCGCTTTGGAAAACGGGAGCAATCAGGAGCAGAGTGGTAAGATTCGGTGTTTGTTCGTGGATCCAGAGTCGCCAGCTTGAAGGGGAAGAAAGATATGTATTTCATGGAGGAACTCCTGATCTGTTTTGGATTGATTTTGCTGGTTGGGTTCACTATGGTTGAGTTTACCCTTGAGGTTTTCTGGTCCTTGTGGACATTCTTGACGTTTTGGAGCGTCGTGTTCATCCTCTGTCTCCATTGTCCATGTATCGGCCGCTATCTGGATTAGGCTAATGATTCTCGTGTATTTCTCATAGCCTTGTTCTCTCAAATTTTGAGAGGCTTTATATCCAAGTCGTGTAATCCTCGATGTAAATCCAGATCTATGAATAAAGCTCTTATTTCTCCCCTTTTCCCTCTTTCTTGCTTTAAATCTCGGGCAGATTTCTTTAAGGGGGTAGGTCAGTAACAACTCCAGCTTTTTAGGCTTAACAAATCTTGCATCTCATGAGCATAATCATCTCATAAGCATCATATGTGCATTTTGTGGTAGCAATTGGTTGAGTGCTTGTATTAAAATGCAATGGGGTTTTCAAAGTTGTTGCTAGAAGTTATATTTGGGTTGCTTTTCTCAAAATGGAGCTTTAACAAAGTTTATGCAGAAAATTATTTCGAGAAAACTTTGTTTTTACACTGAGTCATGAAAATGCTTTTTAGCCCTTCAAAATGGCCAAAAACAGTGTCTAAATACTATTTAATAATATTTTTTATAATTCAAATTTGGGCCAAATTCACATTTTCAAATCCAAGCCGAATTAGCAAAAACTTCCAACATAAAAAGTATTCTACTCATCAAATGGAGAAACTTTCATGTTTTGAGTTTTTCCAAATTCGCAATATTTTTGGAGTTACAAAGGTCAAACTTCGCAGCTCAAACTTAAAGCGGGTGGGCCCCACCTGACCCACCCGTCATACCCCTCCTCCCTTTCTCCTCCGCTTCCCGTGCCGAGAGCGCAGCGGCGCCTGCCGCCGCTGCCGTCCCCCGCGCCCGCCGCGCCCGCCCGCCCGCCCGCGATGCCGCCGCTCCATCACCACGCCAAGCCGGCCACGCGCTAGGCGACGCGGCGCGTGCACTCAAGTGCCCACGCCTTGTCCGGCCACCATCATCGCGCGCCGCGCCATCGCCGCCATCGTGGCCGCGCCCGCCCGTGACCGCGCCCCCGCGCCCACGCCCGTGACCCCCGGCCCAAATTGAAGCACGCCGGGCCGCTTTTTAAGCTCCACACTCGTCCACTCCCGCTCACCTCGTTCCCCTCCGTCTCCCACCGCCCGCCATGGCCGCCGCCGAGCGCGCCTTCGCGCGCCGCCACTCCACTCCGCCATTTCCTCCCCGAGCACCCCACCGTGATCGCCTCGTCTTCCCCGGGCGACGTGCGCGCGTTCGCCCGCGCGCTCCCGTCACCCGAGGCCGCGTCGCTGCTGCGCCGCCCGCCACCGGCCGCGGCCGACGGGGCCAGGACGCCGCGGGCCGTCCCGCACCGCTCCGCGCGCACTCAGCCGGTGCGCGGCGCGTCCCGCAGCCCCGCCGCCCTCCTCCTCGCCGGCGAGGTCCCGACCGGGGACGGTGAGCCGGCCGAGCTCCCCGTTTTCCCCATTGTGAAGGACCGGCCGGTTGGAATTCAAATGTAGGTGAGGTTGATGTGCAAAAGAGCCGACACAAGGGTTTGTGGTTATGGGTCTGGATGATTATGGTAAAGTACAGGGGCCTTTTCTGAAAAGTGCCGCCACCTGTGCCAATGACGTATGGGACCCAGGTGACGTCATCGCTGACGTCATTGCTGACGTCAGCATAGCTAGGTGCGGATGTATGACATGCGGGACCCGGGGTGACGTCATGCTGACGTCAACAGTCACATGCCTGGGTGCACGAGTCGGGTGTACCTAGCTTAGATCCATGCTTGGGTGCAGCACTGGGTACGCATAGCAAATTAGGTCCGGTTTTTAAAAGAAAAAGGAAATTCCAGATTCCTATATAAATCTTGTGAAAATTCCACAGGGAGCTAGGAGTGTCCAATTTGAGTGATCTTGGTCTTGTTGTAATCCTTGTGAAGTTTAGTATCTGATAAAAATAGGATATGCCATGTTTGAGTAACTTTTCTGTATAGATTTATTTAAAATCTTTCAATTGGTATAATTGTAGTTTATATTTGGAAATGCATAACTAATTCTAGGATGCTCATAAAAATGTGGTTGTGGTCTTGTTGATCTTGTATTGAGATGCTCTGTCTATGTTAAAAATATCGCATGCATGTTTAGTGTAATTTTATACAGCTTGTAGTTTAAGCTTGATTTATGAGCTAGGAAGGAATTAATTCATAAATCAATTATAGGCATGTGATCTGAGTTTGATAATTTTTGTGGGCTCATTGTATACCAATGTGCAGCCCCTGATGCTATGATACTCTTGGTTTGCATGATTTGGTAGTACAAAGTATTTTCTTGAGTGCCTCTGTCTTGGCACTTGTGAATTTTGTATAGGTCAACTGGTTCATCCAAATGGGTTGAGATTTGGATGGTAAACTTTGTTTGATATGTAGTGTCTACTGTAATTTTTGTAGGATTTTAGGAGTAGCCAATCATGGTGCTCCTGTTCAACTCTTGGATGTTCGAATTAGGGGTTAAGTCCATTGATGCTAGGCTAATCTAATTGTAAGTTGGGTTCTGGTTAACTTGTCTAAATATGATAGTTAATGTGTTATCTTTACCATCTACTGTTAAAGTTTCATGGTCATTGCATGAATGGTTTAGGAGTTATGAGTGTGACAAGATGGTCACCAGGGCTGTTTTAGTGGCTGCTTTGCTAGAATCAGTCCTGATGTTCTGTGTTTTAGGTGTAGTTAACCTGGGAATCAGTCTGTGATGTCTTCATATGTTTGATGGATAATTCCATAAGCTTTCTAGAATGTCTTCATTCAGGTCCATAGGGTCTATGGTTATTTATTTAGGATTTATTTACTGATCTGCTAGTTATAGGGTTAGGACTAGTATTGATGCTTGAATAAGTGATGTTGTGTGCTAGGCTTATTGTCAAGTGTTCAAGGTGATTAGTGGTATGATGGGTGGTTAAGTAGTATACTATGAGGAGTAGATCATGATGAATTGGTTAGGATGATTATGCTTGAGTATAGTCTCTTTGGCTTTACTGACTTGTTTGCTAGTGATAGTAGAAAGGGATGTCGTACTAGGATTACATTGTTGTAGTAGAAAACGTAGTAGATGACATGTGCTTATGGTACACGTTCTTGGATGATGTTGACTACCTTGTAGAAAGAATAAGCAAGCACGCATTCGCATTATCATACCATGTGTATTCTTAGTATTCATACATGCACCCGCATCATACAAAGATCGCTAGGAGAACGAACGTGACGTGGGACAAGGATCCAAAAGAGGAGTCACCAAGGGGAACCTCGGCACGTGAAGTGATCATGAACCAGGAACTGTGACGTGGAGTGATCAAGTGCCGGGGAGCTTCAACATTGATCGTATTAGGAAGGCAAGCCCCGGAGCATTTCTCCTACGGTTTGCAAAATGATTTACTTTGCGTCCTTTATTGTTTATGATGCATTAAGTTTATAGGTGTTACTTGGAACCGTTACTGCATTATGAGTACCTTGATCCACCTGAATACCTTTACCCTTTTTAAGTTCAGGATCGTTCATATGCTTAGCACTGCTTAATTAGATCGGTAGAAGACGGGTGATTGACCCTCATCCGCGAGGTAGGTGGTTACTACCCTATGGTTGAGGAAAAGGAAGTTGGTTTAGAGAACATAACCATGTGGCCATGCTAAATCACGACTGGTCGGAGTTTGTGGTGTGTTAGACCACGGAAACTTCGGCGATGTCACTTAAGGAAATATGACTTTGTACGTCCTCGGATCATGTTTGTTGTTTCGGCCCTTGGGGTTGCACCCCCAAAGAGACCAAAACAGGAGATACTAGGAACACAAAGCTACAAGGTGGAATGAACACACGAACCTTATATTCCTTGTGCTCCGGCTGAAACGCACGGAGTCCAGAAGTCCCTTACAACGTCCCCCGAGGGGTCTATTTATAGGAAGACGTGTTGCATTTTGTACAAGAATGCCCCTGGCAACCCTAATTTCAACGTACAGGAGCAGCCGACACGGGGCAGACAAGTAAATGGCCCAAGGGCCCACGCTTGCCGGTTAACCACCGACCAGGACACATCCGGGCTATCCTTTCTGCCAGGCCGCCAAATGCGTCCAGACTCGCGCCGAATGCGCCTCTTCCCGCGCTATCGGGGCTTCCTCCTGGCGCCCGTCGACGCCGAATGCGCGTCTTCCCGCGCTATCGGGGCTTTCCGTCCCGGGGCCTGATGTCGCACCGAATGCGCGCCTGCCCGCGCTATCGGGGCTTTCCGTCCTGGGTCCTGATGTCGACACCGAATGCGCGTCTGCTCGCGCTATCGGGGTTTCCGCCCGTACCTGCGCACATCAAACACATGAGGCGCACACAATTAGGGGGGACGGGGTGGCCAATTCCACTCCTGCCCCCAACAGTAGCCCTCCGGTCTTGCCCGGAATGGGTGGCCCCTTCCGGGCAAGGCCGCCAAAACGCTGACACGCCGTATGTGTTTGTGCCGAAAGTGCAACGCAGCCGCTCGCCGAGTATGACCGTGCCGAATGTGACAGCGCCGCCCCCAGGATGAGGAGACTTTTTTTTTGCCTCGATTCGCGTGAAACGACGCCTCGATTCGCGTGAAACGACGCGTCGGCCTCCCCGGCCGCCCCCTCGCCTATAAAAGGCTTAGACGCGGAGGGGGCGGGCACTTTGCCCCCGCGCTCTCGACGCCGCGCATTCGAGGAACGCTTTCGGTCTCCGCATCCGGAACCATCTTCCATATTCGGTAAGGCGTAAATGTGCGCGTTTCTTTTTCGTTGGTTGGGTTTCGGGTTCGTTTTGGGAGTTTTAGGAAAGGTGAGCGGGTCACTTTCGGCTCTATTGAACGCATTCTCATTTTTCTTCATAGCTCGGAAGCCTGGGCACCCATTCGGAGCGACCGCCTATGTCCGAAAGCTCCACATCTGGGGATTCGGCTGGAGCGGCCCACGACACCGCATCCGGGCTTTCTTCTTTTTGCGCAGAACTTGCGGCCCAACTCGCCCAATCCGGGGCCGAGAATATGTCGCATGACTCAGGGGCCAGCTTGGGAGAACCCGAACTTGTGAGACCTATTCGCGCTATAGCGCCCGCAATATCGGGCGCCCGCGGTTGATTTAATTGCTGAGAAACCGGGCAAATGGGTCGTGGGAGCGCCGGAGTGGCGTATGAAGAGAATGCCGAATCTCGCGGACTATGATGGTGCCGAAGGAGCGCGGCAGCCACCGCCCCGATGGGGGCGAAGGAGTCGAATCCGGCCCGCCCGAGAAGCCGCCGGTCGATTGAGGGACACACCGGCATTATTTGCCGATCCAAGATTGACGAGGAGCGACTTGACTCATACCAAATAGCTGGGCTTCTCGCCGCATTCGAGCGCGAAGGAGCCGGCGCCGGGATGAAGTGATCCCGACCCGAAACCGTACAAGGCGGTCGTGTTCCGCGACTTCTTTATAGCCGGATTGAGATTTCCTTTGGTTCCATTTTTCGGGGCCGTTCTGCGAAAATTCCGTCTGCAGATCCACCATCTCACCCCGAATGCGATTGCCCGGCTCAGCATCTATGCCATGGCCATGAAGATGATGGGCCACGAGCCAAGTGCTGCCCATTTCGTGAAGTACCACTGCACCCACTTCCACTCGAAGGTGGGGAAGGTCGATGGGCGGCCCAATATTCGCACCGAATATGGGTCTTACAACTTCGTGCCGGCTCCAGGGCAGGAGCGGAACTGTCTGGTGCCCACCTTTAAAGAAAAATGGGAGGACTGGAACAAGTACTGGTTCTACATTCGTGTTGCCTCGGACGAAGAGGTGGAAGCTGCTCAAAGAGTTAGGCGGCGCCGGGCGAACCCCTTGGTGTCTTTGATGACCGTGATGATTGGAGAGAAACATCCACCTCACGACGATTTCGGCCCAGCTGACCACGCCGCCGCGGAAGCGTATGCTTTGACCGCCCGCCAAGCGTAGTCGCCCGAGATCTCGCGAAGAGATGATTGCTATGGACGAGTGGCCCTTATGTGATTTGGTGAAGTTCGAGCCTATTCGGGACATTAATGGCTATCGTGGTCCCGACTTCCTTCTGGAGCGCCCTGCTCATTTTGATTCTGATGCAGCGTACTTGGCTGCGCTTGAGAAAAAGGCTACCCGATTGTGCGGGCCATACGGAGAAAGGGAGCACAAGAAAAAGATGCTCCAGCTTGGCAACTCCCCTAGGAAAAACCGTGCCTTGGATTGCATGGGTATCCCCTATTCGGAGAGACCTCCACCGGCTCCTAAAGCGTCCAAGGCCAAGGCCGGTGACGGCCCGCGACGAGCCGGAGGCCGGTGCGCCGAGCGGCCGCTTGGTGCCCCCGGGCCGGCACCTATTCGGCGCGCTCCTCCTTCCGCGCCGATTCGAGCAACTACAACGGCCGTGGCCGAGAAAAGAAAGCGTGCGCAAAGAACCGAGAGCGCCCGGAACCCGGAGGCCCGCGACGTTCGTGTATGCCGTGAAATGGCCGGACGGTTGTGGACTAAGCCGCTAAAACGCAGCGCTAAGTTCTCATTGGATTTCCGGGGTCCCGGAACCGCCGCATGCCGAAATGGTAGAGCGAGAGATGCTTTGCGCATTAGGGCATAGCCGTTGTATTCATATTTCGGGCGACATAAACTAATCCGACGGTTTCGGCTTATGCTTTGCAGACGATACCGGCGGGCCGAGCTCAATGGCCGGGACACGCAAGAAAATTTCTGACCCGTGCCGCCTACCTCCGAAAGCGCACCCAACGCTGAGCTCCCTGGGCGTCAGCTTAAAAAGGCCGGCAGACGCCTCCGGGGGTGCTTTCGCGATGACGAAAAGGCCTAGGGCCGCGGGTGCTCCTGCAGCCGCTGCAGCGCCTGCTTCTATGCCGCCGCCTGCTTCCGCGGAAGTTTCCCGATCCGTTTCGGACCAGAACCCGAATCTGGCCAGGAGACCTGGTAAGTCCCGATTCCACCGCGAGCTAAGTCGCATGACCCCCGAAACCGCGGCGTGTGCTCTGTTTGGACATGGCAGGCTCTCCTTAGAGCGAGCCCCAGACGAGTGCGACCACATGCGCGTGTATTCGGGGTGCTCATCTCCCGAAGACACGAGCCCAGACCGTGAACGGACTTACCAACTTGCTCGTGCTCTAGGGGCGGCTTCGGAGGCTCGCTTAATCGCGGGGTGGACGCCGCGCAAGCGGCGTGCTGCCGGCGCGGCGAGGTGTCGCTTTCGCGGACCCGGTCAGGCAAGACCTCCTTTAGTGCCACCACCACCGAAAGGGATTTGGCCAAGGTGGATCGCCTGGAGCTCCTATCGGCTATCAACTTCCACGCGATTTCTGTAAGTTGTCGACCCCGAATGATCGAAGTATTTTCCGATTCGGGTTGTATAAATTCTTACTGCTCCTCCTCGCAGCAATGCACGCTTATGCTTTGCGCTCGCCATGTGATTGTTGCGGTCGCTTTCGTTGAGTCTAAACTCACCGAAAGCGAGGCCGAGGTGCGCAGCCGAAGGAGGAGCCGGCGCAAGCGCGCACCGAGCTTGATAGAGAGAAAACGGCGCGAGGAGGCCGAAGCGGACGCCCGGACCGCCAGACCGAATGGAACACCCAGAACCGCCCGCAGTCCGCCCGTCGCGCCAGCCGACGAACTCAACCAGGCCGCTACCATCTTCGCGCGCCTGGTGGCTGGGGTTGGCGAGGAGGTGGTGGTGCCCGCTATCGGAGAGGATACCACGGTGTTTGACTTCTCCAGGTTCCTCCGGACCGGGCTCACCGCCTTGGAGGGCCAAATGGAGCTCGGACGCCGCTGGGCCGCCCTCGAAACCACCCGTGCGCTGTGCAAGGCGCCGGGGACGGGGGTGTCCGCACGCGGCAACGCTTCCGGCTCCCGATGACGCGGACCGATTCCGGGTCCCGGACGGACGCGCACGAGGCCGCCGTGAAGTTCTTCGCCGGCCGAGCGGGGCGGTCGCAATCTCAGCTTGCTGCGCGCGGCACTGAGCGTGGCGATGGTAGGCGCTACCGAATGGCGCTTGTCGTTTATGATGGGTGCGCTTATGAATTTTTTAGCTGACTTGACCACTTTTGTGTTTCTGTCTTTTAGGGAGATGAGGCGGAAGAGGCCATTATCCGTGACCGGGTCATGGCCTACATTCGGGATAGGACGAGCGCGAGGCGGCCGCGGCGGGCGACACGCCTTCTTCCAACACGCCGCGGTCCCCGAGATGGCCCGTGCACCCGAAGGTACCGCACAAGGCGATCATTCGGGTGCCGTGAACCTTCCGCGGCGGCGCCCACCGGCCGGCGCGCCCGTCCCCAATCTCCCGTGCAAAACGAAACCGCCGCCAACTCTTAATCTCTCTTTCTTTGTAAAAACTTAGCTTTGCTGTATTTGGCCCCGTGTGGCCGTGTTTGTGGCCCTGCGTGGCCGGGGTTCGGTGAACCCTAGTACTGCTTGAACATATTTTGTGGCCCAAAGACCGAATGCGGTTAAAATTTAACTATATAGTCGTTTTCCAAATAGCGATTATGATAGCACTTTCGTTCGACGGCACATTCGGTGGCTAAGAACGCCGGATTCGCGAATAGGGCCTAGAATAATTTTTGTTGAGCGCACCATCGTTGTGTGAAACGCCGCGTCCGCCCTTAGTTTAATCGGTGGCGGGCGCATTTGGGACAATTCCTCAATAGGCCCTCCGGCGTTGCATGCGGTCTTAGCGCGCCGCCCCGAATTGAACGGTGAGGGCGTATTCGGGAATTTTAGAGTTAAGCCCTCCATCGGTGCGTGGAGTCTTAGAGCGCCCCGAATTGAGCGGTGGAGGGCGTATTCGGGAATTTTAGAGTTAAGCCCTCCAAAGATTGCGTGGAGTCTTAGAGCGCCGCCCCCCCCCCCCGAAATGAGCGGTGGAGGGCGCATTCGTGGAATTTTTTGAGTTAAGCCCTCCATCGTTGCGTGGAGTCTTAGAGCGCCGCCCCGAATTGAGCGGTGGAGGGCGTATTCGGGAATTTTAGAGTTAAGCCCTCCAAAGATTGCGTGGAGTCTTAGAGCGCGCCCCGAAATGAGCGGTGGAGGGCGCATTCGTGGAATTTTTGAGTTAAGCCCTCCATCGTTGCGTGGAGTCTTAGAGCGCCGCCCCGAATTGAGCGGTGGAGGGCGTATTCGGGAATTTTAGAGTTAAGCCCTCCAAAGATTGCGTGGAGTCTTAGAGCGCCGCCCCCGAATTGAGCGGTGGAGGGCGTATTCGGGAATTTTAGAGTTAAGCCCTCCAAAGATTGCGTGGAGTCTTAGAGCGCCGCCCCGAAATGAGCGGTGGAGGGCGTATTCGGGAATTTTAGAGATAAGCCCTCCAAAGATTTGTCTTCACATAAAGTTTGTCATGGTTGTTACAAAGTGCATATGCGCTCTGCACAGCCACTGAATGGAACTCTGTAAGGCCCTATTGGCTGAAATTGGGTGAGTTCTATCTTGAAGTTGTAAGACTCGGCTTCCAACACCCGAATAGGCGCGCCTGTGCCCTTTCTCGTTTATGGGCGGGTAGAGCACTAAACCACATCCGTTGACTAGATCCCAGGCCTTATGTTTGCCCCACGCTTGCTGTGGGCTGGGACCCCGAATATGGACTAGTCGCCGTGCAGGAGCTGGAGCTTCCAGTCATTCTTGGGAATAGGGAGGCGCGCGATTCTGCGCATCTCTGCCATTGCGCGCTTGCTGCTTTTGCTTAGGCAATCCGATCCGACCCGGCCGCCGCGAATCGCTCCAAGCTCACAACCGAAACGGGAGGACTAGTACTGACTCCCCTCCTGACTCCTCCCGAGTTGAACCTGGCTGTGCCTATTTGCTCAGCGCTCACAACTGAAACGGGAGGACGAGTGCTGGCTCCTTTCCTGAGTCCTCTCATTCCTACTAACCTTGGTTTTGGAGCGGGATGAGTTTGTTTTGACCGGCATGGTTTTGCATTATGAGGGATGTTATGCATATATAATACTGCTTGGGTCATAGTGCCGTGAAGCACCTTTTTATGTCATAACGCCATTCGTACGTTTGTTAGGTGAGTCATAAATTTAACCCGTCTCAGAGGCTGAGTGGCTAGATTATATATAATCTGGTCCAAGCTCCTGGTTTTTATCATGGCTGCAAGGACCTTGATTTTTGTTTTACCACCCGCATACCCCGCTTATGTCTTGCTGGAATGGGAGGTTTTGGGATTTGCGGTGCCATCAGGCCAAATGCTGCATCCACTACTCAGCCCTCACTAACCGTATCGGGCGTAGGCTTTCGGCCCTTTTGCTTTTAATGTACGGCGCATTCGGGTGATGTTCGCCCGACCATGGTGCAGTACAGCGCTCCTTTCGAGAGTCCGAGGGACCCTAGTGGCGCACATTCTCGAGGCATTGCTCGATATAGAGGGTATGTTGCTCTTGATTGTGAGATTAAACACCACAAGCACTTCCGTTGTAATTACAGCATCAGAATATGATGAATAAGAAGTTTGAGCTTGCGGATGAAAATTGCTTGTTTGCAACTTTGCGTTATCATTGCCTTCGGGTCTTTATCCCCGAGGTTCCTTTCGCCTGAGGCGTTGTTTGCGCTCATTCGGCTTGTTGCCGATTTCGCGATACTTCAGCGTTTTTGCCGAGCTCGCCTGCTGTGTTTTGTTTCGCGCATTTGGGTTGTTTGGTGCATTCGTGATGCTTCAGCTTTTTTGCTGAGTTTACTAGCCGTTTTTGGCTTTTGGTTGCTTGCAACCTGACAAAAACTTCTCCGAATAGGGTCGATGACACGTATGGCACCGTCTTTTCGGATTGGAGAAAACGTTACGTATCCACACTTTAGGGGAAACGTGAATTGAAAGGCATTAAACAGGGGGTACATAGGGACGCCTCATTAAAAAACCTCACACCTCCGAAAAGGCTTCCCCGCGAGGAAAAAGAGCGCGCCCCGAATTGTGTTCCGAGAATTAAGAAAAGAAAATTACAACCCCCGTGGGGCAATTTCATGGGTAAAAACGGGCGCAGTTGTCGGCGTTCCTGTGTGTGGTCGGACTCGTGCCGTCCTCCTTCACCCGTGTAGACTCCTTCTTTTACCATTCTCGCGATGATGTACGGCCCGTACCACGGCGATTGCAATTTGCCTTGCTTGTCGGGTTGCCGAATAAGGACCATATCTCCCGGGTTGATGACCTGCGCTCGACTTTTTTATCTCTCCAAGTCTTTGTTTCCCGATGGTATCTCGTCGAGGTTTTCCGCCGCCGTAGCCTTAGCGAGTCGGCCGTTTCGAGCCGAGTGTATCGTTGCTCGGGGTAGTGGCCATGATCTCGGTTCGAAAAGATCCCAACAACCTCTTCTCGAGTAATGGCTTCTTCCCGAAAAGAAGTCTCGAAAGGCGTGAAACCGGTTGTGCGCGACTTGGATATATTGTGCCCCCAAACCGTAGCCGTTAACTCCCGAGCCCATCTACCTTTCTTCTCGGTGCTTTCGAGGGTCTTTGATATGGTAGTGAATATGTCACCGTTGACCCGTCCACCGCGCCATTCGATTCTCGGGTGATTTATCGAAGCGAACGTCGCTTGATCCCCAGTCTTCACGTAAAGTTCAACTTGGTGCCGTCAACCGCTTCCCGTTGTCCACCGTTATGTAGGATGGAACCCCGAATGGGCAGATGATTCTCTCGCCACACAAAGTTGACTAAGGTGCCAGATGATATTGTCGCCAACGCCTTAGCTTCAACCCATTTGGTGAAGTATTCCAAAGCCACGGCAGTTGAACTTCGTATTTCCCGGCGCCGGCGGGAGCGGTCCGACTATGTCGATGCCCCATCTCTCGCCGGCCAAGTTGGGCATATCGGGGAGGTTAGATTTGCCGGGGCCCTCTGGTATTTTGCGAACTTCTGGCAGCCCTGGCACGATTTCACCAATCGCTTGGCGTCCTCGATAGCGGTTGGCCAATAAAAGCCCTGTCTCATTGCTCTGTGAGCGATTTCATGCGGACCTCTCAGGGCCCCGCAAGTTCCCGAATGTATATCGTGCAAAAGCCGGACCCCTCGTTCCGGCCGATGCACTTCGCAGTGGCGCTACGACTCCCTCCTTGTACGATTCTCTCCGATTATGGAGTATTGCTTGGTTCTGACTCCATCCTTTGTTGCCGCTTCCGTCTCCGGCTCATAGGTTCCAAATGAATGCCCATATTGGTGCTCTCCGGTCGTCACTGCGATAGCGTGAATTACCGCCGGTCGCTCCTCCTCCATCTCGCACCGCCGCAAATCAAAACTTGGTAGAAAACATCGGCGGGCAAGGGAGTGTTCTGGCCGCCGCTTTTGCCGCCGCATCTCGCCTCGTGTTGTCCGCCCTTGGCATGTATTGCGAGTGAAACCAAGGAAGTATTTCTCCATTCGCCGGACGGCTTCCGCATACCCGGCCGAGCCGGTTCCTTTGCTCGTGTATTCCTTTCGGATGTGCCCCACAATTACTTGCGAATCGTACTTGATGACGATCCGCGGATTCCTAGCGCTCGGAGTTTCCTCGAGACCCAGCAGAACCGCCGTATTCGGGCCGTGTTGTTGGTGGTGCGACATCAGAACCTTGCGGCGTATCGCAGCTTTGGGCCGGTTGGAGGTGTCAATACCGCGGATATGCCTGCTCCAGCTGAGCACCAGGCTCCATCCGTGTGTACTGTCCATTCTGGTTCCTCGAAGCTGAGAGTAGTGTTGTCCCCACAAGGGGTCCAATCTGCGATGAAGTCCGCTATGACCTACGATTTGATGGCCGATCTGTGCTCGAAGTCAATGACATATTCATTCAGCTCGCCCGCCCACTTGCCTATCCGCCCTACCGCCTCGCGTTTCGAACAGGCGTCTAGGGCCGAGCAGACAAGACCCGAATGTGGTGAGCCTGAAAATAGTGCTTGAGCTTCCGCGACGCCATGACCACCGCATACGCGATTTTCTCCACTGAATAGTTTGCCTTCGCCGATGTCAACGCTTCGATACAAAGTAGATTGGGAACCGCCGTAACTTCCCCTCGTTCTCTTTTTCTTCTACTGTGACCGCGCATCACCGCGGGGAGATGCCGCTACATATAGTAGCAAGATCGCATCTGGTGATGGGCTTGATAATGTCGTGGCCTTTGACAGGTAAGCTTTTAGGTCATCGAATGCGCGCCGATCCGGGCCCCATCCGAAACCTTCGAATTTTTTAGGATGCGGAAAAACGGAAGTCCCCTTCCGCGCTTCCGGATATGAATCTCCCTAGAGCGGCGATCCCGCGGTGAGCTTCGCACCCGCTTCTTAGTCTCGGGCGGTCTCATGTTTACAATAGCGGCAATCTTGTCCGGGTTCGCTTCTATGCCTCGCCGATACTGCACATCCCAACATCTTGCCCTTGCCGACCCCGAATATGCATTTTTCCCGGGTTTAGCTTCACCCGCTTGCTCGAAGGTTCACAAAAGTTTCCTTCGCATCCTCGATGTGTGTGCTTTTTTTATCGCTTTTTACCACTATATCGTCCACGTATGCGACTAGGTTTTTCCTCTTTTTGCTCCCTAAAGACCTCGTCAGTCATTCGGGAGAAAGTAGGGCCAGCATTGCGCAGCCCTCGGGCATGCGCTTGTAGCAAAAGGTCCCCCCCGGAGTGATAAAACTTGTTTTCTCTTGATCCTCTTCATTCAGCCATATCCGATGGTACCCCGAGAAACAATCCAAAAACTTAACGCTCGCAACCCGATGCGATATCGACTAGCTTGTCGATCCGCGGCAATGGGTATGGGTCTTTGGGGCAATGTTTGTTTAGATCTCGTGAAATCCACGCACATGCGCCATTTGCCGCTTTTTCTTCTTGACCATTACCACATTGGCTAGCCATTCCGGATACCGCACAGTTCGATCACATCTCAAGGCCCGAGAGCCTTTGCACTTCAAGGCCGCCGCGTCCGCTCTTTCGAATGACATCTTCCTCAACTTTTGCTTCCTTGGCTTTGTCAGTTTCCGCTAACGTTGAGACTGTGGCCGTGCCAATCCCCCGTCAACCCCCTTGAGGTCTTTAGTGGTCCACGCGAATACGTCCTTGTTCTCGCCCGAAATGCTAGCAGCCTCCGGCCGTCCCCGTTCGGCGTACTTGCCCCGATATGCACGCACCGATCCGGCGGTTCGCCGATAAAGGCACTCTTCTCGTGCCCTCGTCTCGGGCTCGCTCTCCGCTCTTTTCGCTCTGGGGCTTCATTAACGTCCTCTTTCCTTGCAGGCTTTTTTACCTCGTGCACCATGTTGTATCCCGGTATAGGTTTGCCATCTATCTTTCTCGGGCTGCGATCCGATCACCATGCACCGTGATTACCCCGAAAGGAGGGCAGCTTCATGCACAGTAGCTCGCTTTGATTATGATGTCAAATTTGTTTATGATTCCTCTTCCGAAGATTGCCGTATATGGGTATTCCTTTTGTACCACATCGAACGATATCTCTTCCGCCAAGACTTTCTCTCCTTCGCTGAACGCTACGGTGAGTGTCTTCTTCCCAAGTGCATCTATCTTCTTTCCACCAAAACCGAATAGGGCATTGCCCGCCCGATCGAGCGATCGCCCCGTCGAGCTTCATGCGTCGTACGCTTTGGTGAACAAGATGTCCGCCGAACTCCCGTTGTCAATCGAATGTTGTGCAAAGTGTACCCGCTACGAAAGCAACTTGCAACGAAAGCGTCATAGTGCGGGTAATCCCGGACTCGATTATCTTCTTCGAAGGTGATGGGCCGAAGCTTCCACGCGCCCGATTCGCCGGAGCGGCCGATGATACCGCCAACACGCGCCTCGATATTCTCTTCGCGTTCTCTTGCTGTCGTGCTCTATATTGGAGCCTCCAATGATGGCGTATATGTGCCCGTTGGATGGCATCACATTCGTGGGTGCTACATTGTGTACGATCTGCAACTCCTTGGAAGTTTCTTGCTTTGCTGCCTGTTGCTGCTGCTGTCTATTCTCGGTAGGCGCTGAGGAAGAAGCCACAGCCGATACTGGCATCGGATGCGCAATCATCGGCTGCTGGTATTGTTGGTACTGCATGCTCGGCGACCCTCCCCAATGTGCATGGACATGTGGGGTGAGGTACGGATTCCCCGGCTGCCCAGCTTGAAAAACAGCCGTTTGATGGGGGAAAGCGTAGTGTTGTGATGGCGCCGTGTGGAATACGTGCTTTGTGGGTTCGGATTTCCCTATAGCGTCATCTCTTTCCTTCGCTCTTGGCCCGCGTGTGTATTTGCGCCTCTCGGTGAAATGTCCCTTGTTTTTGCCACACACGCAACAATATGGCGTTTTCGGGCGCCGCCATTGCGCCCTCGACCTCGTCCGCCTCGTTAGCACGGCCCCCCCTGGCCTCGCCGTCCTCCCCGGTTTCATGAAACCGGGCTGTCGTTTTGCTTCGGGGTGCGGGGTTGGATGACTCCTCCTGAAGGTTGTTGACATAACCTTGATTCTGTCCCCACTTCTGCTGATTCTGCTTCGGGGTGTTTTGCTTGAGGCTGTTTCTTGATACCTTGCGCTTCTGCAGGTCTTCCTCTGAAATGGCGAATTTTCTCATCTCATCGAACAACTGCTTTACAGTTTTGGGTACCTCCCTGGTCAACACTTCGGCGCACGGCCCGATTTTGAGGCCTCTGATTGCCGAGGCGATGACCGTTTCTGGATGATGCGTTCCAGGTACTTGGCCATTGGCTCGTCATCTGGTTGATACAAAGTGAGCAGATCCATAATGGTTTTCTTGTCGGTTTGGAGCCCCTGAAATGTTGCCAGCAGCTCCTCTTTCGCCTGCCTCCAGGACCGAATGGATAAAGGACGCAGGGACATGTACCAATCATGTGCCACATCTTGCATTGCCAGAATCAAAGTCTTGGCCAGCAAGGATTCGTTGCCTCCGCTGAATATATTGCAGCCTCGTAACTTGATATGAACCTTCTGGGATTGGATTTACCATTAAAGTGCGGGATTTTGGGCTTGTACCCCGGCGGCCATGGGTATTTTTGCAGCTCAGGGGACAGAGGGGACGCCATGTCAACCATATCCGGAGCCCCCTTGCACGAGGCCGAACCTGCATATCCGACCTCGCTCTCGCCGGTTCTTGCTCCAAGTGCCCGAATCTCCCGCCGTAACCTTTACGCTTCTCTTGCCGCGTGATCGACCGCTACCCGGGTCGCGTTATCCCGTTTCTTGCTTCGATGTCTCCTTGCAACCGATCACGGTATGCCTTTAGCTCTTCGATTCTGGTTGTGTGCTCATCCAGCCGCTTTAACAACTTGGAGTTCTCGCGGATCGGTGCATCCACCGCATTCGGGCTGCCGGGTCCGGCCGCTTCCGCGTCTTCCGCCGCCCCCTCGTCGACTACGGCTTCCACATTGGGTGGGATCGGCGTTCCGTCACCGCCTGCTCGACGGCATTTTCGGCGACCGGATCCGGCCGCGGAGGCGTCGGATTCGGTGGCGGAGGCGCCGCCCATGCATGCGTGGGCTTCGGGAGTACCGGGTCCGAGCCGGTTGCCGCCGAAGGAATGATTTCGTCGATGGTCGGCATTTGCTTTCTTGAACTTCTAGCTTTTCCCTTTGGTGGCATGACAAGTCCGGGCGACAACCACGGTGGGCGCCAATGTTGTTTCGGCCCTTGGGGTTGCACCCCCAAAGAGACCAAAACAGGAGATACTAGGAACACAAAGCTACAAGGTGGAATGAACACACGAACCTTATATTCCTTGTGCTCCGGCTGAAACGCACGGAGTCCGTGTCCCTTACAACGTCCCCGAGGGGTCTATTTATAGGAAGACGTGTTGCATTTTGTACAAGAATGCCCCGGCAACCCTAATTTCAACGTACAGAGCAACCGACACGGCGTACAAGTAAATGGCCCAAGGGCCCACGCTTGCCGGTTAACCACCGACCCGGACACATCCGGGCTATCCTTTCTGCCAGGCCGCCAAATGCGTCCAGACTCGCGCCGAATGCGCGTCTTCCCGCGCTATCGGGGCTCCCTCCTGGCGCCCGTCGACACCGAATGCGCGTCTTCCCGCGCTATCGGGGCTTCCTCCTGGCGCCCGTCGACGCCGAATGCGCGTCTTCCCGCGCTATCGGGGCTTTCCGTCCCGGGGCCTGATGTCGCACCGAATGCGCGCCTGCCCGCGCTATCGGGGCTTTCCGTCCCGGGTCCTGATGTCGACACCGAATGCGCGTCTGCTCGCGCTATCGGGGTTTCCGCCCGTACCTGCGCACATCAAACACATGAGGCGCACACAATCAGGGGGGGACGGGGTGGCCAATTCCACTCCTGCCCCCAACAATGTTGAACAATGCCTCACAGATAGCTGGAAGGATGCGGTCATTCGACCGCGAAGCCTTGAGGATGTTTGGGCCGGAATTTCAGCAGAGTTGAGTGTATTGCCCACAGGCGCGGTATTAAAGCCAGTGGCCGGTCGCGCCGGAGGGACCCGTAGCCGGCATGCCCCGGTTCAATCGTATTTGCCGAAATCCACGATTCCACCCGAGTAGACCAAGGTGATCTAATCGACTCCGACGGAGACGTGTGGTTTGTGTGAGGAATACCCGCCGCCTAGTTTGCAATCGATTATAATCGCCATCGTTCCCGGACAAGAACACTTGACCGAGCAAATGACCGTCGCAAATATGTGTGCAATGTAAGATGGTTATGGTTCTGATGTTGTTGATGCTGGAATGCTCAACCTGGGGGATAGGATAGCATTGTTTGCTCATACCCTAGAGTTGGAGTAGTACAGGTGCTAATCTAGTGATGTCAGGATCCAACCTAAAGGATGATAAGCTAGAGAGTCCTTTATCACTAAATGATTATTTAATAAGCTCATCTTTTATTGCAAGTTAAAATGAGTCAGCTACCCCACTTATAAAGCCTTGCATACTCCTTGGTGTCACTTTATTTTTGGTTTATGACGGGTAAGTCTAGCTGAGTACCTTCTTGTACTCAGGGTTTTATTCCCACTTGTTGCAGATCATAAGACCTTTGCTGTGGCAACAAGATGGACCTGTATCCCACTACGGGAGGATTAGACCTTGGGCAAGGTCATCTCTTATATCTCATTCCTCCATGCTTTTGCCGGATTTGATGATGGACCAGGCACTATTTTTAACTAAGTGTGCGTTTGTAAAACAACACTTCATTTTGCTTCCGCAGTTTGGTTTTCAACTTGGCAGTGTAATAACTATTTCATAAACTCCGATGTAATCAATTACTTGTGATCTTATGTATTACTATGAACGGTTTTATGTTGAACTTAATTCGGTCCGGGTCAGTATTGTGGAAAGTTTGAAATCCTTCGTGGTTTCACGGACTACCGGGTTGATATAAGCGTCATGTGCTAATTAAGTTGCTTAGGCGACATCATTAGTACATTATGTTTGTATTAATTGGTCGGTTACAACTCGGTTTTTGCTCTATGCATAAATAAATAAAATATTTACCTTTTTTTGAAACATGCCCAAGTTTTAGTTTCCAAAACTTAGAATTATCTTCAAGAGAATTTACAAATGTATTTTATTTAAAAAATTGTTTCAATTTGAGATTCAAATGAATTTCTAAAACAAAAGAAAAATAGGGAAATCTCTCCCCCTTCCTCTCTCACTCCGACCTAGCCTCGTCGCGCCCTCTCTCCCCACCTAGGCAATGGCCCGTCAGCAGGCAGCCGCCAAGCTCTCTCTCACCTTCCCCACGGCTAGCCCAACTCCGCGCCTAGAGCCGTTGAATGTTGGGGCCCACACATCAGCTCCCTCCAACCTCCTAGCGCCCATACCCCGATCCGCCAACGCCCGTGAGCCCGCACGACCAAGCAGTCTTGCGTCCGAGTGCCTGCATCCGCGCACCTCGCGAGTACCTAGCCCCTCTCCATCTCCTCTACATCACCACACGAGCAACTCCAACCCAAGCCCCTACCTGGGCTTGTACTCTAAATTTTAGAAGTTTGGACAAAATCCAACTCCAGTGGACACTCTGGTTGGGCCCCTATTTTACATGGTCTCTCAAATTATTATCTCAGGCCTCCAGATCTTGCACACCCTATCCCATGGGTCCCACCCCACTTTTCCCCTCCCCATCACACGCGCCTCCGCCTCCTCCTGCCGCCTCGCCACGCCGCCGCATCACACCTCGCGTGCCTCCTCCTCGCCCAGGCGCCGGACACCCCTCCACTCCTCGCGCTCTACCACTTCCTCGTGCCAGAGAGGTCCTTTCTAGGCAGCCGCGCGTCACAGCGCCTTCGCCGCCATCGTTGCAGCTAGACACCGTCGTCGTCACATCTCCGCCCGAGCGCGCCCGCAAGTAGGCCCTCCACAACTTCCTCTGCCTCGTCTGCGTCCTCACCATCTCCGCTCGACCCCAGGTGAGCCCCTGAGCCGCTCGCCGTCCCTCCACCATGGCCGGTGCTGAATGTCGAGTATGTACATGGCCATTCCATCAGCAGCCATGTGTAGGCAGATAGATGTGTCTCGGCGAGACGAAGCCAATGGTGGTGGTGGCTTCACCGGAAAGTTCGCCGGCAGCAAACTACGGCCGGTCAAACCTCCTTCCCTGCTTGAAGTAGAGTATTTTAACACTCTTATTGATCAAGCTATTGCCTCTCTTACAACAAGATTTGAGCCGTACAAAGATTACCAAAAAACATTGGTTTCTTATTTACTTCAAAAACATTGCAGTCATTGGATAATCAAAGCTTGAAGTCTTCTTGTGATAATCTTGAGGCTGTCCTTAAAAGGATGGAAAATCTGATATTGACGCCAAAGAACTATATATGGAGTTTAAGTTTATACAAGACTTCATTCCAAACAAAAGAATGGCCGTATTGAACTTTTATGATTTTTAAAGGAGCATAGTTGTTTTCCTAATGCAACTATTGCATATAGAGTTCTATTTACTATTCATGTGACCGTTGCATCGGCAAGCGAAGCTTTTCTATAATACATGCTTTATCATGTTTCAGTCTTTTTTTGCTAGGCTAATAGGACTCATTTTTTATATCGTACAAGGCCTCGAATTTTCCCGGGACGGCCTGGTTGGCGGTCCTTAACTGCTATTTTTAGCTGCCAACTTCATTTGAAAACAAAACCAAAACTTAGATATAGGGCTATAACTAACCAATTCCACAAGTTTTGATTATTACCTTGTTTTGAATGAACAAATGTGAAAACACGCTAAAATGGGCCAAAAGAGGAAGAAAGAATAAAGAAAATAGAACCATCCGATTTTGGTCCAAGCAAAACAAGGAGAAAAGATAAAAAAGCCCACTTACCTATCGAAACCTAGGATGCACCCTGGCTGCTGCCAAGTAGGCCCGACTTCCTCTTGCTGTTCCATTACTACGCGGGGATGTCAGTTGCATGGTGGACCAGGAACATTGTACCCAGAAACCGACACTTAGAGGTTGGTTTGGCCATTAAAGAGGGAAGGGAGAATTTAGTAAAGACCCTCCTCGTCTCCACTTATAAAAGGAGGGCTACTCCCCTCATTTGATCACCATTCGATTACAATCATTCCACACAAGAAATGGATATAAAGCTATAGCAAAGACATTGTACTAAAACATACCACATTATATGTTCAACATGTAAATACACTAATCTGGAGTCGAACGAAATTAGATTTTCCCCTTTATAATTTTTAAAGTTTTAGGCGAAATAAATAAAAAAGAAAAGTATAATTTTTAAAGTTGAGTAGGTGTTTTGCCCAATTTAGAGTTTTTTGAGCAAATGCGGACTTTTGATAAAGTTGAAGAAGGTAAGAGCGTCTCCAACAGTCTCCCAATGCCCATCCCCAATGAGAAAAACCTTTATTTTGAGGGATTTCAAAGCTCCAACAATTCCTCAATCCCATCCCCAATGAGAAAAAAAATTCTCAGTCCCTCAAAACTAGCCCTCCAATCCCTCAAAGATGAGGGAAACCTACCTATCCCCAATACAGTGGGCCCCACAACTATCAACACCATGGACCTTGCCGGCGGTAGCACAGGGATGACCAGTAGGGAGCCCGCTCCAGCTCGACGCCATGGAGTCCGCTCCGACTCGACGACCTCTGCGGAAAATTCGCCGCGGCCTCGACGCTCTCCGCCGCAACCCCGCAATGACCACCACGCGCTCAATGGCGAGCTCGCCCCGGCCTTCACGGTCTCCACGGCGAGCCCGCTTCGGCCTCGATGCTCACCGCGGCGAGCCCGTCCCGGCATTGACACCCAGCATGGCGAGCCTGCGACGACCTTCGCACCGACCTTGGCGTGCCCGCCCAGGATGAACCTGGCGTCGTCTACGGTGAGACCGCGCCGGCTACTGTGGCCTCTATACGAGGAAAGAAAAGGAGAGAAGAGTGTGGCTGCTCAACGAAGAAGATGCAATCTCAGCCATGTGTTTCAATCCAATGGCCAATATCAGTTAGGGTTTATTTGGGCCAAAGCAAGCTGAATTTATGACATGGGCCAAAGTGGGCTAAATTCTAATATGGACCGAAATTCGCATATTAGGGATAAGATATTGGGAAACTGCCGCAGCATCTCTCCTCAATGAACCAAATAGTGGTATTGTGTTATCCCCATTATTTTGTTATTGGGGGAGATATATTAGGAAACTATTGGAGATGCTCTTAGACCTTTTCTAAATCAAAATAAGAGGTAGGTAACGATGATCTATATTCTCTCTTGCACACATCATTCCACGATTTCAACTGCAACATTAGAAGCCTTGTTTCGATTTCTCCACGCATAGGAATAAAGCCTCCAAAAACCAAAGTTGTTCTTGGCTTCATCTGCATGAGTGAAGACCGACAGTCGGGATTTTGCGGAGCGTCATCTTAAAGGGTGGCGACTACTTCTCGACGATTCATGTTGGTGATTCTCTCAGCAGTGATGATCTAGCGGTAACACTGAGCAGGACGACTACAATAACAAATGTTGTGTTGACTAACGGTAACATCTGGCGTGCCACTAGGGTATACTACTATAGCGACCCGTCTTTTATTTTCTATGTTTCGATCCATGACTAGAAGTTTGATCGTTAACTTGGTTGCGACTAAATCATACATGCACCTTTCTAATGTCACAAACATATTGTTAATAGATTTCTAGATTAAATTAGTACAGGAATTGTCTACATATATTTTTAATAGATCAATAGCCAAATGGCTTTACTAGTTATTGCTAAGTGATTATATTTCAGCATAACAATTTTTCTAAAGAGAACCTGAATCGAACGTTTTTACAAGAGTGTGGATTCCTAACATTGATGCTCCAATTCGCAGCTATAGAACTTGCACACGGTAGCAGCAGTCCTGTCAGGCCACATGCCTTGGTTTGCCACCGCCAACCACACTTGCAGTGCCATCTCCGAGTAGTACAGCAGACATGCATTGCACATTTGCACTCCAAGCAATTGGCCATGCTTTTGAACACAGCACCCATCCTCCATCTCCGTGATCTCCAGATCTAATGAACGAAAATCCAACGGGCGCGCTTTGGTTAATTTGGCGGCGTCGTGGCAGGCATCATTCGGTAAGGTCGTATACTCAGAAAATCTTTCCCACCGACAAGGTGGCGCGCAGTCCCTCCCGCTTCTTTCCATATTGTTTGTTTTGGCCCAGTTCCCTAGTGCGGCCCACGAAGACGTACCGAGTTTCATCCGGGTCAGACTACCTTGTCATGTCAAGCATTTTTGTTTCCCTAAAAAATTTGAGCATTTTTGTTTCCGGTAGGGGTCTAGTCCATCAGTAATTCAGTATATTACATACGTATGTTGGTTTGTGCCATCTTTTCTTTCTCAAAAGAAATGTGCCATCTTTTTTTTCTTTTATATGTTATTTATGTTTTCCTATTTCTATTTCTTTCCTTTCTACTATGTCTTTTTTATTTTCTCTTTTCTTTTTTTCTATTTTCTATTAAGCTTGTTATTTTTTATTCTTTATTATTTTTATTTATTTTCATTTTTCATTTTTTTATTTTCATCAGTTTCTTTTATATTTTTTCTTTATACATTTTTTGGTCTTTTTCTTATTTTTTCCTTTTTATATTTTCATTTTTTATTGTATGCTTTTGTATTCTTTTTCCTTTTCTTTCTTTCATTTATTTTCCTTTTATTTATTTTTCTTGTAATTAATTACTTCACTAATTTTATTTTTTATTTTTTATTTCATTATATTTTGTGACGTTCACGCAGTATGTATATGATGTTCCATGCTATATTCTCATGTTTTTTTGTATAGTGTTAATATGATGTTCTAGGATGTATTTGTGATGTTCAGTAGCATTTTTCTTCTTGTTTTTATTTGACTATAATTAACTATTTCACTAATTTTATTTTCTAGTTTTTTATTATGTACATTTGATAATGTATGTGATGTTCACGTAGTATACATATGATGTTGTATGCTATTTTCTGCGATGGTAACATAGTGTCAATGTGATGTTCGACGATTATCTTTGAGTACATGTTCATCATGAGATAAATATTTGTTAAAAAAGCACGTTGGTGCATTCCCTCTATTACATGAAATTTATTTCTTTAAAGTTTAGTTTTTTCATTTTATTATTTTGTTACATCTATTTTTTCCGGTATGGTACGGTGTCTACTTCAATAGGTAACCTCGAGGGGTTATGTATCCGGTTTGGAGATGTTTAGGGGGTGTTTTATAGTTTAGGGGATGAAGGAGACACCATAATATACCTTAGACTAGCCACAATGATGTGTTTCACCGGTGCTTGGAGAGGAGAGAGTGTCTCAAAGCACAGGTGCCACACATTGTGGTCGGGGCCGAGTCACGGGGAAAAGTAAGCACCAAGTCTTGTAGCTTCATCGGTGTCTGAACAATAAAAAATAGTGCAGACGGCTAGGACAAGGTGACGAGGGGGGGCCGAGCAGGTGGAGCGATAACGTCGGGTATAGCTGCCTTCATTCTCTCCTCCACGTCCACGACAACCGCAGTCCTATGCTCCATCACCTCGTCACAGACGGAGAGCGAGGCAAAGGTGGGGAGCCAAAGCCCTACGCGGAGAAGTAGGTGCGACGACAGGGAGAGATGGCTGACCGAGGCAGCTGTGCCCGAGCATGGTGGCATCACGCCCACAACGGCGCGACGACGGAGGAAGTATATATGACCAACAGAGGCGTCGAAGGCCATCATGGCGCATCCTCCATATCTTCGCCGATGCACCCAGTCCCAACGTCGGTGGAAGCAACGCCATATGTCAGCGTCTCGAACAACGATCGGCAATGAATTTGTCTGGGGAGCGCACTTAGATTCCGGATGGTGAGTCAAGGAGACACGAAGAGGTTTATACTGGTTCAGGTGGAACGATCCCTACGTCGAGTTCGAGTGGATGCTCATGTTTGTTATATTAGAAATTGGAGGGGTGTACAAGCATGACAAGAGAGAGAGATCTTAGGTCTCGGTGTGGTGAGGATGTCCCTGTGAATAACTCAATCTTTTCTTTTTATAGTTCAAGGAGGTGCCTAGTCATTTGGTCCGGGCCCACACACCAAAAACATTGGTGCCCGCCCGTGGGATAAGAGCAACCGGAGGCATTGGTTCCCAATAGATGGGGGAAAAAAGTTTGGGCACTCTAACATTGTGGCCATTCTTAGGGGGTCATGTAGACTTTTTTTTTCTTTTACTATAGTTAAGTGCCCGTGCGTTGCAACGGGTTTAAATGTTTTTTTCTAATATGTTTTGGAGCGCTCGAAGCATACTACATACACACAGTGTTTTTTGTGACTTGAAGTATAAGATTGAGAAGCAAATTGTCTAGCTTGTTTTTCTAATCTATGAACATCTTGTTTGAGTACCTTGGGGTCATGTGAAAGCCACGTGTATAAGTTGCAAAATATAAAATAATTACAGTCTCAATATAGGACGAAATGAGAGTAATTTGGAGGGAAGTTATGTCCTAAGGTGTCGTTAGCCATGCAGAGGAAGTAATTCAGCAGGGCACGTTACTTAAGATGAGCCTGGACTCCACTCCGCTTCAGGTAGATTGTCAAGGAAGTAGCAGGCCATGGCACCAGACGAAAACTTTGCCAGCAACTCAACACCCCATGGCAAGATCAGGACTCACCCTTCTCCTCTGCAGCAGCTGATGGGTCCCAACCTCCTTTTCCATGGAGCTATTCTTGGTTGTTTTACCCTACCATTCTTTAATTTAACTATCAACGATCAATCTGATAAGGCAGCTACATCAAAATTATAGGAATATAATGTGACCGCTGGTACAGAGAAAAAATAAATTAGCTCCAGTTGCAATTGTTTCAGACTCTTCTCACTTTTCACTTACCTTATTGATGCTCGGCCTCAGGCTCTTCAGTACCTTAATCTGACATGCTTGCTCCTTCTCTGCGTTCAAAATCAAACCAAATCAAGCAACTAACAAACAGAGCATGGCAAGAGGAACACTTGAGATTTTGAGAAACAACAGCAACATCATCAAATTGCTATGAGGATAGAGAATGGGATCGAGCACATACTGCATGAGAACTGTGTCATCTCCTGGCTGCGCTAGGGTTCAGAAGTAGTGCATGCATATAGAGATAATATATTTTATGAGATAATATATCAATGTTTTAAATAGCGAGCTAAGGCCAAGGTGTTTAGCGTTTATAAACCGTAATTAGCGGATTTTAGCGGCAAAATAGCGGTAAAATTGTGCATGAACGCAAATAGCGGCACGATTTTTTGTAAGCTATTTCGGACTATAGCGGCAAAAATAGCGGGCTATTTTTTTTTCCATGTAATATATCTTGTAGATCAACATCAAACTACCAATGATGAGTATAATCAGTCTTAAATTTAACCAAAACTAAGATACTAATATTTTGGATAGGCGATCATGAGCACAAGGTTTAAAAAAATGCTAGGATATTAGTGTATCATGCAGTCTATATTTGTATGCAAATCCAATAGACATTTAGTGACTTTTATGAAAAAAATAAATTCAGAAGACCATAAATGCATAGCAGACATTTTTTTTACCAAAACGTCAACCAGGCACTGACTCGACAATTGTTAGGCCCGATGCATGATGAGCAAACAACATAGTATTTATCAAGGGTATAAAGCATTGAATTTATCAAGGATATAAAGCATTAAATTTGAAGTGATGCTTACATAGTTTAAAGACCGGAACGATACACTTTGTAAGTTTATGGACCGGGAAGACACACCCGCACAAGTTTAAGGACCAGCCATGCACTTTAGTCGGTGCGAATTATGTATATACATTGGCTTAGATAACAAAGTAACTAAAACGGCAGCATGATTCAGATGCCATAGCAAAAGGGTAGAGTGATCTTGCTTCAGTATTGCAAGCAGCTTCACGGGAACTCACATATCATTCGGATATTACCAGATAGGTAGGCTCGAAGGGACCTTCGGTTGTCCACTTTCACCTGTTCATGGTATACATGTAAAGACAAAAATATTCTCAGTTCTCAAAATTAGTACCCCTGTTGTGTTGCTGCAATGCCCCTCCACCTGAAAAAAGGTGAACGTATCAACCAGACTGATGTGCAGATATCAGAAACAACACCTCTTCCCAAAGGCCCAGACACTGATGATTCCAGGAAATTCAGACTGAACATGTTGTGAACTTATCTAGAATACATCAGCACGTCGGTTAATTGTTCATATGTCAGCATGCATGTATAGGTACAAAAAGAAAAAGACAGTAATCCAATACACAAAATAATTTCATTTTATTTTTAGGATTAGGATTCTATCAAGAGATTTTTTACAATACTTGTGTATAATTTCGACGGCTCACAGCGACCGATCCAACGGTCAGAAAGGCCAAAGGCGATGGGAGGCGATGAGAGGGAGGCGATGGGAGGCAATTGTTGTGTCTATGACCGGTGTGCCATATATGCAAAATCGCTTCCCATCGCCTCCAAAACTGAGGTGGGAGGCGATGCCAAATAAATCCCCACTAATTCTATTTTTGTAGTTCTTTTTTATAATCAAGGGTATTAAGGTAACTTCATAAATACAATAATTTCTTTTTTGAGTAATATAGTTGGGTTGGATAGTATAGTTGATGAATATTTTCTTCTCCGTTAATTCATCGTGCTCGGTCCTCGCTCGACAGTCGCCAACATTGATCTGCACATGGAAAATCAGAGAGAAAAACTATAATTTATTTAAGATAATCACATCTATAGGAATGCGCTTAACAAAACCCGCAGTCACCAACGTTTGGACGCTTTTGGGATTTGTATATCGGACACAGTTAATCAGCACGCAGGCAGACAGGGTTCTGTCCGACCGTATAGCAGTAGCAGTACTACGTCTCAAAATCTTTTGAAATTTATAGATTATAGATTATGGATAGATATAGAAATATACACTGGAATTCAAAAAAAATGAGAATAAGTACTTGTCGTATCTTTAAGCTGAGCCTTATTTACAAGGAACTAAAGCATATGTTATCCATATGCAAGTCGAAAACCATGAGTCCCAAAAGTGGAATGAAAGCTACAAAAGATATAAACATTTGTTCCCAAAAGTGGAATGAAAGCCACAAAAGACATGAACATTTGTTCGGCCGCAGCAATACCTTCTGCTACTTACATAATGATGGTTATAGTACAGACCTGACAACTAAACTAAATTCAGTTCAGGAAATGATACAAGGTGAGAACAGTGCCTTGAAACTTAGCCTTTGAGTTTCACAAACCAAGTTGGCTGCAACCTGGAATATGATCTTGCAAAGTTCAGCCTCTGCAAGAAAGTTCAGCCTTTTGCTGGTACTCCGATCTTTCATGTGACAATATAGCAGCAAAAGTGTTTCATGTGACAATATAGCAGCAAAAGTGATCTACCCCTATTATTACAGATACTAAATCATCTTGTGCTTGGGCTTAAACTCCTCATCGAGCAGACCACCTTGTCCTTGGTCTGGAGAACTTGATTTTCAATGGGAACTTACACTTCCAGCAAATCACCTTGTCTTTCATAGATGCACTGTTTTATTCTGCAAAGGCAACACCCATCAGGCAATCAACTAATGGAGACATAACCAAAAAAAAAAACTAATTAGCTGTTATCCTATGACTACCATGCTGACCAAGCTGGTTTGATGGTTAGGCCAACGATGACGACTGCAGTTGGCTGGGGTCTGCCCAGTTTGGTCTACTACAACATGCAGAATCCTAATGTTAAAAGGCAGAGCATTCTTGGTGGAGCAAATGCAAGTACAGGAAATTTCAGGCATTCTTGGTGGTTCCACATTTGCTCATAGTGCAGTTGCAGTGTAAAAATTCCAAGTGGCACCTACCTTTAGTGACATGAGACAGAATATATTAGTAACAATTTGAGGCCAACATGGGGACTGAAAGTGACAAACCACGGGAGCAGTCAAGCAGTGCTGTCAGGAAAAATCGAATAGACAGTGAATAACAATAGCTCTGACTTTTGTTTGGATTTTTACTGGTTAGGATTCAAGAGCAGACGGATGTGCACAAAACACCACCACCATGGCACATAAAAGCTATCATCAATGTCACACACCACACCTACTCCAAAACAAAATTCCTAAGGTTAGAAACTGAAACCCAAATCGCAATTTCCTCCATTTACCTATCTGTCCTATTTTCCTTTATTTTTAGGAGCCTGTTCAGGTTAGTTAATTTGGCATCAAGTTACCAAACAGAACTGCTGGGTTATGAGTTAACATCAAATTAGTCTGATATCTTGCATACTGCAGGCTACGGGAGCAATTTGATAAGATGAAAATGGAAAAGATTGCACACATCCTTCAACACTATCTTCACCAGATCCATACGACTATCAAGCAACACTGTTTGATGCTATTAGAAAGCTACTCGGTGCATAGGCTAAGAATACATCATAAGAAAAGGTCGTGTACAACACTGCAGTTGTCTATTACGGTTGTTTACGTATGAGTTTCTGAAAAGTCTCAACTCTAAAACCAGCTTATTGCCACTTCATGCCTATGTTAATACCACTATCTTGATTAAGACAAGCCTTGGAACGGATTAGTGATCGAGCAACTATCGGATGGATTTACCTTGGATTGGCGAAGGGGGGTAGGTTCAGGTCCTCGGAGAAGAGGAAGTGTACGTCGTCGACGGTGAGCGCCGGCCTCCCGCACCGTGGGATGCGGCTGTGATCCTGCAGGATACGTTGAAGATCTGCTCCGGGACCTCGTCGTCGGCACCTCCCCAGGCGGCCAGGTAGCGGCGGAGGTCGTCGGCTTTCGCGAGGACGAGGGCCGCCCGGCGGCGGCGCTGGGCAAGAGTTGAAGAGGGCTTTGTTTTGCGGGGTGGGGCGATGGCCGGACGCCAGACACTGGTGAGGTGATGCCGACTGCCGGCGCGGCGACCTTCCCTCCCCTGGCTGTGGTCTGCGTTGACGGGATGGGGGTTGGACGGAGACGGATGACGGAGTCTGGACTCTGGAGACGGAGCCGGGTGGCACGGGGAGGGGAAGCACGGGTCATTATGCTCAATGACTAAACTACCCTTTAAGAATAAAATTAATACTTTTTAGAGGCGATGGAAGGGGACGAGAAGCGATTTCAAGTACTGTAAAAGGTCCTAATTCTAAAAGGGTATAAATTCAAACATAAAAGCGTTGGTTCTTTAGACACGGTAAGAAGTGAAACACCTTTTCTGAACTGAAGATCTCAGTGATATTAAATGGAATTCAAACTGAACATGTTGTGGACTCATCTAGAATATGTCAGCTGGTTAAGACATATGTCGGCGTGCAAGTATAGTAGCTACAGAAGGGGGAAAAAGACAGTAGTCCAGCACACAAAACAATTTCGTATTACTTTTAGGATTCCATCAAATCCTAAAAGAATCCTAAACAACAAAAATTCAAACACCTTACCAGTTTGCAGTTAATGCGCTGGTTCTTTAGACTTGGTAATAATTGATATACCTTTTCTGAACTGAAGATCTCAAAGTGATACTACAAGGCTTGTTTGTCAAAAACAAACTTCAAACCAGAGAGCTCAAGATCTGTTAACATATATTCCTGGACTTAAAACCATTTTATGTACTTCTGAAAATCTAAGGTGCCAATGGGGACCAAATGAATCTGCAAATTGTAAGGGGAAACTTAGTGGTTTATGTGGTGAAAAATGCTTATAGATAAAATGAATAATTGACTTGTGCATTTGATTAACGAAACTATTGGAACAATGTCAGGAAAAGTACGATCTATATGCAAAATGAAAGGAGAAGAATGGATTACAACATTCAAAGCAAAGTGACAAAAATCAAGTGCTTACATGGTTACCTGATAGAAGCCGAGTAGTATTGTGATAGCAAACTGCAAGTGAGGAACTGATCTAGGTGACCTTATCTTCAATAATAAGCCACCAAAGATACATGGGGAAAAACAAATCAATTGTGTGTACGAAAATTTGCGTGCCTATTTTCTTCTTAATAAAATACCACCTAGTTACTCCTAGGTACATTTGCAGATGAACCATATTTCCAAGGATGAACACATAGTTTAGATATCATACAATGTAAAAAGAATCTCATGCTGCCTGAATCTGACAGTCTACTACTGTCAGCATGCACCAAAAAAAAATCCACACTGGATTGAATATTCCTTTGTTGAAGAAACTATGTTATGACTTATGAGCTGATCTACAGAGAGTTAGCATCTAGACTTCATCCATTTCTCACAAGCCAAAAGCACTAATTGAAAGCGTCAAAAACTAATATGTACTGAGAAGCACAGTAGTTAATTGATCACACATTAAATTTCTAAAGAGATATGGATAAGTGCTTGTAGGCATATAGAGAAGAGGTAATTTCCTTACCTGGATCTGCATCACACAAGATCTTTAATGCACCATATGCACCATCAGCACGCAACAAGAACTCCCCTTCCGCGTTCTTTACATGAGAAAGACAATCACAGTATCTCTCTACTCTGCACTCTTCTGTTCCAATCTTTCCAGCTCCCAACAGCGGCCGCTCCTGTGCCCCTGCTCTTGTCTTGTGCAAGTGAGGGCGGCAGCAGCGCGTGCTTGTCCACACTCCACACTACCAAGGCTCCCTCGCCCTGTTGTGCTTGTCCACACCACT